>MU930171.1:0-14756 GCA_036418165.1 Cooperia oncophora
AAAATGAGTAATGGCGTAATTGCAGCTAGTGAACTCCACTCTTTTCTACACTGATAACTCGATTAGTATCAAGAGATTCGTAATTGCCCCCTCCCAAACCCGTGAATCACAATCGTGAATTGCATCACTTGTTGTTCATTAGCTGCTATTATGCCATTACTTACCTTACACATGCTAGTAAGAATAATAATTTCATGATTATCACATTATCGTTTATTGAAAATATTATATTATGGTTTGAGGCAGGGGAGGTGCAGTGACAAGAGGCATGCTTATCAAACCCGCGATCCCGCCTTGGCTCCTGCCTAAGTTAACCAAGCTTCCACTCTCCGGGGACGGCAAATTGGTACCAAATTCATCTGGGGGGGGGGGATGAAAACACTGACTTGTACATCGGCTGGCCCCCGCAAGTCATTGTATAGGCCACATCGCATTCAGTAAGCCACTACGATTCTGAATGGAAGTAGAATGCGTGCCGCATCCCACAAAGGAATTGATCAACGGCGAAGACTTTATCCTTTTTTATCGCAATTTGTTAAGAATACTATATTGTGAATACTATACTATCTGTAGTAACTGCAATTTTTTTCTTCTATTTTGTACTTTAATTTAAAGGGTCGTTTTTAATTTACAATTATATAGAAAATCGTGAGGGCATCTCCTCCCAACCACTCGCAGGCTCCACCTCTGTAAACCAAATGGTCTTCGTTTATTACGCAAATCAGACCGTCAGCTTTTCCATGAAACCGCTCTCTGCTCCATCATTCGCGAGATATGGTAATTTTCCCTATACCGGTCAAAAAATAGCCATTGAGGTATGAATCACCGCCACTCCCAAAGCCGAAAGCTCTATAAGCAACCAAACGGCAGCTGCACGCCGTCTTTCGATTTCCGTTTCTCAAAATCTAGCTTAGTTTGCTCAGACCATGTTGAGGCAACGTAATGCAGTTCTGAGCGACAGATATGGTCCAGGTTCATCCGTCCCCTTTTTTTGAAAATCTGTCCATCACTTCGTTCTCAAAAAACTTAGTAGCACTGATAGTAAGGACCTCAGGACGAGAACCCCTGTGCATTTGTTTTAAGCCGTAGGGCCGCAGCTGTTCTTAGTCGAGAACACTACTCCTAGTCAAAAGAATGTTCCAGTTAGAAGTGCACCCTCCATTATTGAGCCACGCCGCTTCATCGCGCAGTCCCTGAGAACAATTTAAGTAACTCAACTGCGACTAAAAACGTCGTCCTACTGAAATTGGCTTGTCTAAGAAGTGTAAGGAAAGGAAATTGACTAAGTGTCATACAGGAAATGAAGGGAGACGATTCTCAACAGCGCCCCCGAACGTCCAAAAGACACTGCGACTACTCAAGCTTAGCCTGAGACAGTAGGACACTTCATAGCGTCGTAGCATCGTTAGCGAGGCAAAGGAAGGATTTGGCATCATTCCATGGTAGCCGATCACAAAGGCGCCAGGACGGCGCCCGCTGTATGGAAAACTGTAAGAAGAAACGACGTTCAGAAACCGCCGGCTCACCTCCACCCCTCATCGCGCAATAATAACTCGTCTGCACCTCAGATCCGTAAACGGATTGTCCGGTCATTTGAATGCAAGCATTCCAAATCTGCTGGTTCATATACCGACGCATCTGAAGTATTTACCTTCCAATTCGAAAGCTTGTTTCTTTATCTTATGGTTTCTGTTTGTTTGTTTTTTTGTTCCTACATTCCCAGTAACCACGCCAGGACGCAATCATACAAGTGGAAGATTGGAGGTCGATCTCTGTACGACTCCCCCCTCTAGAAGTGGCTTGTAATGATATGCCACGCTCCTCCTCCTTCGTTCCCCACTTCTATATGTCGAGGTGTTGACAGGAGGGGGGGGGAGAATGTAGCAACATCAAAGAAAAAAAAAAAAAAAAACAAGAAAAACCGCTAAAAGTCAACAGCCGGGAAAAATTTCTCCCAACATCACAAATTTCTCTCAGAAAGCGAATACGACCTCCCCTACCCCAACGATCAAATGCGACCCCATTAACCTCCATACGATGATACGTCCTTAACCTAGTCTTCTTCTTCTTCTTCTGTCTTCTTCTCAACTACGTTAGTCGCCGCGGGATCGCAGAGGTCCGCTGTCTATACCACATCGCCAATGATCGCGATCGACCTGCAATCTCTCTGCCGTGGCTTTTTCACTTCAGTGAGGTCCCTTCTTGATGACGTCCCTCCATCTTTTCTTTGGGGCTCCTCGTGGTCGCTTGCCCTCTACTTCGAATTCCAATGCCTTCCTTATTGGGTGGTCTTCAGGCCTCCTCAGTACGTGCCCATACCATCGCAGTCGCTGCTCTCGTGCCTTCAGCTGGATCGGAGCCGTCTGTGTGACCGCCCTGACGTCCTCGTTTCTGACTCTGTCGAGTCGTGTCCAACCGCAGGCCCATCTCAGCATCCTCATTTCAGCTGAGTGGCTTTTCTTGCGTGTGGGCCACATTCGCTACTGTGAAGCATCTCAGGCCTAACCACTTCCCGATACACCTTACCCTTGAGCGTTCCCGAGCACCGCCGGTCGCACGGGATGCTACCGCCCTGAGCATAGTGCCAGCAGAAAAAACTCCTGCTGGTAGCTATGTCGTCAATTCATGCGCAGTCGTTGCAGTAATCAGAAAGGCAAAAAATTTCGACCGCACTGGGCCTTGGCAATAGGAAGTGAAGAACCCGACGCTAGGGTTGGAAGCTTACTGCTTCTGGACCTCTATCATCGAGCCTCCCGCGAGAGAGTGAGTGGCACACCTTAGCCGACTGTGTAAGTGAACATGGCTCCAACTTTAAGGTAATCCTCCACCGCCCCTTCGAAGTGTACATCACTCTCCAAGTCTTCAAAGCCTACTAAATTCTTCGAGAGTCAAGAACCAATTCGAAATACAGTGTATACAGTAGGCTAAAAATAAATAGCCTTACATCCGGCCTACCGTATACCTCCAATTTGACCCTGTAACCAATGAATTTTTATTCCTTGGACTTATTAATTACCTTCACATATAAAATTGGTTTGCCCGTGTCCTATGACAGATGCATCGATCAAGCCAGCCCTACTTAGTTCTGGCAATCATTCTTCCTCCATGAAAGCTTTTTACGCTTTTGCCTTGAAAATATATTGTCCGATGACCGGACAAAGCGCTTTTTTGAAACTTAGGCTGAATAACGGTGAATAAACACCTCTAGGGAGGGATAAATGAAAAATGTAGGAGGGACTGGGACAGGAGAGCCTGCTTTTTGTGTAATTTCGTTTCTTCCTGAACTTGTCAGCCGAAAAGAAGTTTGTAAAGTCGATTCCGGTACTTAGCCACAGCTCGATTACCCCCTTCACATTGGTGAGACCCTAATCCCAGACTAAGCTAGTGATAATGTGTCGAAGAACTGAAGCCTGTTGGCACCCTCACTTTGGGCTCATCATCCAAATGAGGCTGATTTCCCAGGAACGCCATCTATGTTGTACGAGTCCCTTCCACTACTTCCTACCCTTACGTCTACTTTCCGCAAAATGTTCGAAGCCAGGCATCTGGCTCTCATACAACCCACCACAGTTCACGTTTTAACCGGATTACCGGGTTCGGGAGCGGGAGGGGTAAGCTTTGCTGTCGCCATATAGGCTAGATACACCGAATTGTTGCGAAGCAAAGCGAAAAACGAAATAGGTAAGTACTAGAGCACTTTGTTTCTTAAAATCACGATTTTTGAATTCATTTATCTTTTCTGGGTTAATAAGGAATCAGGTGCGGAATTGAGGTTATGACTCACCATAAAGGTACGGGGGCAGGGCACGCCATCTTTGTGATCATCACAACAGGGGGGTCGTATTTGCCCGCGATGGAGGGGGGTCGTAAACGCATGGCCCATGTTGAAGTGGAGAGAGCGGTGATACACGGTACAAGTAAAAAGAAGCTCAAAAGGGACGATGTAGATGACAATAAATAGAACTAGGCACTATCGAACTATTCCTAGGCCAAAAACTAAAAAAATATTGCTGAAACTTTTTCCTCCTTCCTCACAAAAAACTTCAAGACACTTCGCCCACCAACCCTCCTCATCTGGTCTAGATAAATCCCAATCCACTAATCCGCAAAATCTAGAAAAGAATCCATTGCAAAAGCTACCTATGAAACCGTAGAAATTGAATCCTGAGCAATTTCCTCACAACAAAATCAAACTCAACAAAACAAAATCAAACTCAACAAAAACAAACAATCAAAATAATTCACAATCAAATGGATAAGAAAAAACTCACCAGGCCAGCTGGGAACCGGAACTATGGATTACTTTTGAATTTTGGCTGTTCGCGGTCAGCGCGCTCATACAAGCTCATTGGTGCGCGCTATTTTACGGTTTGGAGCCAATTTCAAGCCAAACACGTGAAAAGTACCCCTCATTTGAACACCCATAACTTCGTTGAAAGTGAAGCTATCGGAGAGGGGTAAGTGGGAATGAGTAGAGCTAGGTTGGCTCTTATCACCTGAATTGAGCGATTTCAAAAACGTTCCGGTTCCAGAGATTTTCCCCGTTGTGATCATCTTTGTGATCCGTCTGTGATCATTTTTGCGAACCGCGAGTCGCTACGCTTTGGACGTCCATGGCAAGCTTCATACACGACCTTTCGTAAAAAAAAGACTGTGCCGGAAGCTTGAAGATTTCTACTTTCCAGCAAGGTTTTAATTTCCTTCCTAGACCTACTATTCGAAAAAATTCCCCGTTGTGATCATTTTGTAATCACCCCCCACACCGAAAAATCAACCCCTCCGAGGCCAGGAAACCTCCAGTTGGCTCGAAGACTTTGGTATGCTTCTGAAACACATGTTTTCGTCAAGCATATCAGGTAATAGGCCATTGGGCGCCAATTGGCATCACATATGCAATGCGCCATGCATGGGGCTTTCACGCAGGTGTTTGAAAGGTGTAACTTCTAGATAGGGCTTCCCAATTGCAAGCAAATGTGCTCCTACGATCAGAAAAGTCCGGGAATGTACTTTCATCTGTTTATTAATCGTCACGTCGTGAGTCCTCTTGTTTGTTTATAAATTCATGGGGCCCTTGTGGGCGGTGATCGTAGCTCCTATCATCGCCCCTTCCTCGTACGTATTGTCAGTATGCTACACCAGCGCCAGAGTGCTGGACGTGCTTGGGACGTACGTAGGTACTGCGACCCCCCCCCCGCTCGACAGCAAAATTTTGTAAAAAAACCAGAAATTTTTTGGGAAAAAATAGACAAAGTGGTAGGAGGTTGGAAAAATCTAGGGAAGAGGTAACATGGGGGGGGGTCGTACTTGAAGATGGAATTAGGGGGGGTCGTATTTTTCAGGAAATGATCACAACGCAATGGCGTGCCCTGCTGGTGGAGATGGTGTAGTGGCGAATAAATCGCTTGCCAAACATGCTGTCTGGAAGCCAAGGAAGATCAGCTCACGCCTAGGCCAACTAAGCCTTCTACCTACCTGGGAAAAGTGAATGCGGACTAAATTTTTTTGGGAGCCTAAAATACTGACTTGTACTTCGGCTGGCTCCCGCAAATCATTCAATTTGTATGGGCCACGTAGGCCACAAGAACAATTCATTACTGAGAGGGACCTTGAAACACAAATTTGGATAGAGGCTCAGAAGCTTTTCCGAAAGCTACTCAAAGCGTCTGAAACTTCTTCCGGGTTGCGGGCTCCATTTCCAGTCTGCAAACGAGCGTTCCCATGAAGATATTAGATCTTGTCTCGGTTCTCTTGTTTTCCAGGTAGAGCCGGCTTCTCGTGATCCAGTTGCTTGTAATAGAGCTTGTTGATCGCATTCTATTTGAGTTCTACGTCAAGCATAACAAGCATTGCCTACTGTGATGGATTTCCAACATTTTCTCGAAATTCCAAGTTGGCCCATTCAAGAATAATTCCTCCTTTCTGCGAATATGTAGGGTAGAGAAGTTGCTTCTGGTCACCAACTAGGCAAAACTACTTTGAGAACTCGTTAGGTTCATGCATATAGGCATCCGCATCCACAATTAGAGGTGGCAGCCGCCCAGATCACTTGGAAGCCGCGCCTCATATTTCCAAGTTTTTTTCGAATTGATTTTGACGAACAGCTACTCTATGACGACATGATGGAGATCTTCCACTAGATCGAGGGTGCCACCCCAAGTGTGCCTACAAGGGCCGCTAAGGATTGCAGCGGACATCCCATACTGGCCGACTGAGTGGAGTTTTTTTTTCTTAAGTCGCTCTTGACAATGTGGTACTAGGCTTTTGCCGTTTCGTGAAAAAGGTTGAGAAGCTCATTTAACTCTTTGGTACCGCTCTCCCATGAGAGCACCACTTTTTAGGGTTTGGCATGTGCTGGAATTAACGTCTTTCTAATTAGTCGATCAGCCCACATGACTTTACTTTCAACTTCCTAATCCACACTTCTCAAGACCATTCCACGCTCATCGCATAGGCGGGGTCAGGCTTGCCATTGTGCCTTCCTTATTAGACCTTTCCCACAGTTTTAGAAAGGAACAAAAAGTTGTTGGAAGGATGACCGGCGGCGGTGGTTCCGTAATTCTGGGCCGAGAAAGTCCGAGCGATTCCCAGAGCTACGAGACCGTTCCTGAACCATGTACCCAGAAGAGCTGAGCTCTCCCTTTCAGGGGCTCTAAAGAATCGATAACACTTTAGTCTATAGGAATTCTATGATAATTAATCACGTTTGAAGGTGCCCAATGCTAAATTGACCCCAATTTATTCCCCAATATCACACCACTCGTCCATTTCAGTGCGCCCGCATCACCAGCAAGGACGAGCGAATCGCTGGCTGCGGCCCTCGAGCGCTCACTACAATACGATCGGAGTCGCGGTCCACCTGCAATGCCACCAGATGCCAAGGTGCTACTCGTCATCGACAAGCAAGGCATTGACTGGTAAGGTCTACTCATTCACTTGGCTCACTCATTCAGTTATTATAATCTCAAAACCTCAAGAAAGTTTGGGCGATGTTCAGCTTGCGGGCGGGGGGATGGGGCGTTTTATACTTCTATGACTTGACTTCCTTGGTGCTACATAATGTAGTTAATGTTAATTAATAGGTCCAAATTTGGTAACTGTGAAACCGCGAAATAGATTTGTAAATGAAAGATGACTGAGTCATTATAGTTCAAAGATTTATAAAACCTTTGACGTTCTCTATAAACTTTGCAGAGCACCATTTGGTGCTCCACCAAGCCAAAATGCACGAAAATTCCTTTTGAAACCTGGTCCATACAGATTTTTTAGGGGTCTAATTGCAAGTATTAGGTTGGCGGGAAAGTTCTGTCACATTTTTTCAAATTAGACTTTCTTTTTACAGAGAGGCGTACAAGATCAAAATTATACAGCAATGTTATTGAGAGATCCTTGCCAGTTTTTGGACAGTTCGTGGATGCCATCGCTTAACAATGCACGCCGGCGCGACGCAAAGTTGGACATCATCTCAACTTTGACTTGGTCGTGGAGGTTTTCTCGGCTGTATACGGGAGGCGACTAGCAGTCAGAAAGAGCAATGTCTGGACTACACCGGTGCAAGGGGAGAGCCATCCAGCTCTATTGCATGAAGTACGGCTCGAACTTTTTTTGACGGGGTGTGCTGCACCAGCACGTTGAAGACGGACTGTGCCGATGGATTTTGCCCTCTGCTTGACGATTCGCTTCAGATCTCGTAGCTGCCTTGCGTACGGATTGACCGAGGAGGCAGCTTCTTCATCCAGTAGTTTCCCGACCCACCGCTATCTAGAGCTGAGTTTACAGGTACTCCCGAACCTCACTTCGTCATTCGAACCGTAGGCTCCCGCTCTGGAGCGCTACCGTCGTGGAAGATCGTCTGATAATTGGAGACATTGTCCTTATGCAGCTCCATTATTTCGGCGTCGACAGCTGTCATGCTGGCGCCAGGGTGGTAGAAGAAATAGTTTAAGGAAGCGCTTGAAGGGGTCGTGCTGAAGGTAGCGGATAACATTCTTGTCCATAATGCAGAATAAGGATGAGCAGGAGCCGAGCCAGTGACACTAATAGAAAGATCAATCCTTAATGTATAAATGCTCACATTAGCCCTCTTCAGGTAATAGGCGAATACTTGGGTCATAAAAGGTATGACAGAACTTTGCCGCCAACCTAATATAATAGTTCCCCCATTAGGCCTCAAACTAGTGACTGGCTTTTCGCACCTAACCGTTGTAAACGTGCATTTGGTAGTGATTAAGGTTTCGCAGATCGGCTCGGTGGAGGCGAAAAATAGTACTAAGCCAAGGTACAGAACACCATTGTAAAGACCTGTGGTTGTCTGTACCCAAAGTGGTTCCCTTGTAAAGACCCGTGGTTGTCTGTACCCAAAGTGGTTGTCCGCGCCATTTCGCACTTTATGACAGTTTGAACTAACAAGGGGAACTAGTGGAAGTCTAAATGTCCCTCAAGGCCGAAGAGCGTCAAATTGAGGCACAAAAACTAGGTCTTCTAAAAAGCCCAGATCCAATGGTTGCGGCAGATCACAGATTCCTGATGAGGACTTTTTTTCAAGGCTTTCGCGGTCTGGTAGGGTTCGGATTGACAGCGAGGGCTTGTTTCGAGAACGAAGCGACTAATCGAATCAGGAGCTCATTGGGAACACACATTGCCCCAGCCTTTCCACCGTCATTTTTCTTTTTAGGCGGAAATGGCATTCTTCCTTCACTTATCCACTAGCCGAAGAAAATCTGCGAAACTGAGGGCTTCATAATACGAACACACGAACGAACACAACAGTGCATGAATCTTACAATCTTACATGAATCTTACAATATTGTTAGAGATTACTGATTACTATTGCTTTGCCGTATTCCAAGCTCGTCTGATGGGAGGATTCGAGCGCACGTCATCCCTTCCTTATTGGCGCCTATCTCCTCAGAATCTTAGAAGAGAGCTGTCAATGATGAGACATGCCGCTCCGCTCATATGATCGTGAACCTCTTGAACCCTTACAGATCTTCAGCCCGATTTTCATCTGCACTTATATTGGGTTGGTCCGTAAGCACTATTCCCTCTTTTCTTTTTTCTCACTTGAAATACCGTGCTAAAGATGAGAACTTCTACCATTGAGTTTTGGGAATTCCTTGCCCTATACGATAGTCTTCATAGCTTTCTTGAAGTCTCTCTTACCACTAATATTTAAGCGCTCAAACTAGAGTGTCAGGTCGACGAAATTGAGCATTTTCGACAGCCGCGCTTTTTACTTCTCGTTAGAAAGCTAAAACCGCACAGGCCCAGTTGCTAAGTATATAGCAAAGAGGCAATGTTTCTAGGAATGCTTACGATGGTTTAGGTGATTCGAAGATTCTAATTGCAACCTCACTGATAAGCATCGAACCTACTGCCCTACTGAGACCAACAAAGAGTTTGCGGAGTTACTTTATTCAGGGAGATTCATGCCAAAAATTGAGAATTGTAAGAGATCACAGCGATGCTTTCTTATTCACCACAAGCATACTCCACTTGAAAGGAGAAGTTCCTCAAAGCTCAGTGGATTGTTGGGTTCTGCACGGCAGTCGGTGTGGTCTCGAGATGAGCACCCCATGCAATGCACATTCACAAATTCCCGAAGTCCACCTTGATCGATTGAAGACTTCAGGGATCACAGCAGCCATCTCCCTCCTTGGACATGTAACACACGTCATAGCTTTATCGGTAGTTTTGAGAGCGGATAAACGGCAAAACTTTGTTGTCAAAAAAATTCTATTTTGCGTTCAGTGCGACCCCGAGCTCCCACTGCATTAAATAAAAAAGTGACAAAAAAGTTTAAAGAATGTAAAAGGCGCTTTACACTAATCTTCTGAGCGGAAAGTATCTTAATCAAACAGTGCAGAACAACTTACAGTAGAAAATATGTCATTTTTCCACATCAAGAATTTGTGTGATAAAAACGCAGCTACTTGCCAACGTAATACTTTTAGCGAATTATCAACCAGCGAAGCTCCCAAAGTAATGGATTTTTTTTTTTTCAACGCGAGTTGGTAGGCACTAATAAATAGTTGATTTCAGGACCAAATATTTCCGGAATCCCAACGATTTCCCGGTACGGGTTGAGCAGGTGATTTTCTGTTGTTTTGTGTATTACTCAGTTTTCGGTAAGCAAGCATGAGTCTCTGATGAATTAGTTTATCAAAAGAAAGGTAAAGTTTATCGCTTTTAATCCAATTTGTGCGGATTGCGGCACGCATTTCACTCCATTTCAAAATCGCATGAGTGCTTAGTTAAATGAGATTCTGGCCATACAGTGGGCTTCGGAGGCCAGAGCCGATGGTACAAGTCAGTATCTTATTACCCACAAGAATTTGGACCAATTACCGTCTCTGGGAGGGTACAAGGCCTTGTTTGCCGTACAGCGAGTCGAGCCGCGAACTGTGAAACCCAGCGACCGCTCGAATGGTAAGCGCTCCACTGGCACTACAGCACTTCCCCTTCGAAATGTTCACTCTATGAAAGAAAAGTACGTTTTACTTCAAAAAGGTTAATCCTTGTCGCCATCGGTGCCCCATATAAGCTCATGACAGAAGGAACATATCACGCTGGACGTATAGGCGGAGGCAGTTAACCACAAGGTCTTTTATTCTATTCCTCTTATGGGAGATAATCAGAGAAAATGTGCGAGACTTGTGACAATGCTCAACAAGAGCGGAAGCAGGATCCATGTCAGAGTGTGTCCCACGAACTAAATGTCTTGTTAGACTTCTTGGCTGCGAAAGCTGAGATTCAGCCTGAGTTCTCGCCCACTTCCAGGATGAGGCGCTTTTTGGCGGGAACTCTAATCGAGGCCAATACCACGCTCATGATGTATATAAAACAACGCTTTTGAGCCTTAGGGTTCCACTACATACTAGTTAAATCTCACGGTTAAGACACACGAAATCTTCAAGGTGTTGGTTTTTAGGCTGACTTTACGGAGCTCGACGTACTTTGCACCGAACACAGTTTGACAATAGAGATCAATCAAGTTGGACGGGATCCAAGGTAAGCAAAGATTTCCGATTCAGTTCGCCCCAATTTTTCTGGCACAGTGTGGGCTTTTCGCCTTGGGAGGGGAAATTTAATTCCTCTAGCACCTATTCCAAGTCAGCCTTCTTCTCTTACCAATGAACTGCAGGATTAAACACTGTAACTGGACCATTGCAGAACCTTCTGTCCACAAGCGGCTTTCGTTGGTCCGTCAGCCACGCACAGCCCTCAGTCAAAGACGATTCTTCGGGCGATGATAGCCGCAAATATCCCTTTCGTCAATAGCCATACGTCAATGATAGCGTTTATGGACAAAAACAACTTGGTCAGTATTAGAACGAGTTTTCCTCCCTTTACCTTTTTGTGTAGTGACCGAATATTCACAAAGAAATAAGTAAATAGGTAAGTAACCATAATGTAAATAAATAAGCAGATAAGTTAATGTTGAAGAGCCACATTTTCGGACATTTTCGTTTTACGAGGTTTTTCGCTTGAAGCAAACTTCCAATTGCAGCGGACCGTTCCTTGGTCGTAACCATTGGGATACGCCCTGCAGTTAAGGAAAATTTTTGCGAAATACGACCTCTTCAAAATTCTCTAGTTTGATACGACCACCATTCCCTACCTTACCCACTACCTACCACCTGCCTCCATTCTGCCAGCTTCTCCACTTTTACAGAAATTTCTCCAATTTCGCCCCAGGAAGCCTGCTTTCGAGCCCATACCGTGAAGGGGTCATAGCGCACATGAAACAGGAATAACCGATGGAAAGTCAACAGCCAAAAGCATTTTTTTCAAGGGCCAACACGATTCCCACCTATTTGGGGATCTCCATAACATGCACCGTGCCCTGTCAGCAACACGATACTGTAAAACCAGGCCTTCAAAAGCGCGATCTCGATGCGACTTCCTCACAAGCTGCCCCTACGACCAATTCGGGCAGTACATTCGTATCCTACCCGAATTTTCCGGAGTTTTCGCTCTCTTTCGGCAGAGGAGCTATACACCTCTGACCAACCATCAGAAGTATTAGGCTCGGCGAACCGCGGACTAGGGGATGGGAGGTTGTTAACGCCACATGCAACCCCTCCCTGATGGAGACTCGTGCGAAAACTACATATAAGCTACAAGGACCATATGTTTATACTATTATCATTATTTATTTATTTACTTACTTATTTATTTATTTTGCATTGTAATAGTGTGCCTTACAAGTGAAGACAAGAGCAAAGACCTAGGAGAATACTCATTTATGAATGAAAGCCACTATGATTATGGTTATTGCTATTTACTCCATGAATAATTTTCGTATTTTACTCTTATTTCAGTAGCTCCCTGTGAGAACTTACTGAAACTTGCTTCGAAAACATTTTCCTAAATCTTCAACTCGTTTTCAGAAGAAACAACTGCGTAAACTGGTACTATCCGATAACAACCGAATCCCGTTACTGCCGACGATACACTATCCACACTTTCATCGATTTGTAAGTATTATAAAACACTCCGATATTTTCAATGAGCTGCCATGGCAATGTGCAGCATTACAATCGATTTGGTTGCAATCAGTCGCGATGGGGTCAATAAACATGGAATGAGCCCGCGACATAAGATTATAGGTTCAGGTTGTCAGGCCACCTACAGTACCCCCGTGAAATTGCGCGTGGGATTAATTGTGTTGTCCGTGAATGCACACAACGGGGCCTGGCTCTAAGCGGACCACTTATTTTGGGCGTGGGAGTACTGCAGCCCAGGCCACGGGGAAGTGCCTGCGAAGACGGGCAGGTCGTTGCCCGGTTGACCGCCGCACACCAGAACTTCCCCCTGCGCGCGTAAAGCGCGCGCTTGGGTTGACGTCAAGGATGAAACGTACATCCGGTTATGCAAAAGCCGTATAACGTGAGTGAATATTATTTGTCGCTTCCTCACTAAGTGGTCCCACCAGTTTAGTTCTGAACGGGATATCTAGTGAATTAAGCCCTGGGGTCCATCAAGTAGACTGTCAAACGGCTTTTAGATTAGCTCGAACAGCTGTGCAATCGATCAAGCACTAAACTAGCAAAGAAGGCCAAAAGGCCAAAAATACTATATCACCCTTCATATCTTCGAGTATGCGTTAGCAGTTTTCTCTCCCCAAAACCAGTATTTCGGAAGGATAAAAGGATAAAGTCTTCGCCGTTGATCAATCCCTTTGTGGGATGCGGCACGCATTCTACTTCCATTCAGAATCGTAGTGGCTTATTGAATGCGATGTGGCCTATACAATGACTTGCGGTGGCCAGCCGATGTACAAGTCAGTGTTTTATCCTCCCAGACGAATCTGGTACCAATTTACCGTCCCCGGAGGGTAGAAGGCTTGGTTGGCCTGGGCGGGAGTCGACCCGGGATTTGAACCCGGCGCGCAAGTGGTAAGCGCGCCACTTGTCACTACACCACCTCTCCTCTCGGAAGGGTGTAGGCGAAAGCTTTCCAAGAAAAGGTGTGTTTTGACATGCTGGCAATGTATCAGCAAAAATGGGGAAAACCTCGGAATTACTATGCTGTTCCTTTTTCGTTATAGATCTACTGAGCGTTCCCTGCAAGTAATCACTTCTCCTACAGACTGGTCCAGATTAGCACCTTACTCGCAGCAGATGATGCTGCGTGTCAGGTAGAGGGTTGGGTTTAGAGTGACGCCAAGCTGGTGAAGAGTACAACGATTGCTGGAAAACACGCTGCTGCCGCGCCCGACCCATCCGTGGACAAAACCGAACGCTTTTCGATAAGCCCTTTGACCAGTTTTCTTTTTCTGCATGAAGATTCACTCTTGCTTTTGCTACCTTTTCAAGAAATATGCCAACTCACCAAGCCTGGAGATAGTGCGCCTCGTATCCTTGGACCCGGTCCTTGAGCGTGATATTCTGTTCTGTTTCGGTTCCTTCTGTTTTGTTTCGGTTCCAAGTGCGAGAGAGGTTGCGCTGAGTTGTGCAGACGGTTAGGCCAAGTTTCGCTGAAGCGAAAATAGTCCGATCAGTTGAAACGGTAATTTTTGAAACAAGGAAAATATAGGAAACATCTTGTGATTGCACGACAAAAAATTTGGCGACGCTGTTAGGCCTAAGGGCAGCGAATTGCCATGGTTCGCTGAATTCTTTTGATAGTTCCTGTTAAATTAACGTCTCGCCTTGGTGAGACCTGCAGAATCTTGTTTTGTGAAGGCGACGCTTGTGCTACTGCACAGTTTTACAAGGATCAGGTCTCTATAAGAAGCATCGGCATTCGGGACTAGCAAAATGCCCCCACCAAGCCGTCAAAACTTTTCTCTTTGTTATAATACCGTTTCACTACAGTCATCATAGTTAGGAGTTGACGTGAGAAACTAGTAACCGTCTATTTTACCGCACTGTTACCCATCCCCTGCCCTCCCTCCACTCCTGGTGTCAACTCTTAACTTGGCTTATCAAAGGTTTGAGAAGGCAATTGAATGGCGCTTTATTTTTATGGGAGATGGTGTAGCGACGAGGAACACAGTTACCACGCCCGCGGTCCGGTGATCAAGTCTTGGATCGGCTACTGCCCAAGCAAACCAACTTCCTTCCTTCAAGGACGGTGAATCGTTTCAGATACCTCTTGGAGGATGAATACTAGCTTGTATGTCGGCTGGAACCCATCCGTTTACTGTGGCATTTCCACGTCGATTCATTTAGGTCCTCATGCACGCGCTTGCAGCGCTGCTTTTCGTAAGGCCGCAGCTCGTATCTTCAGGCCTAACTGGTACGAAATAAACG
>MU930206.1:1523-14875 GCA_036418165.1 Cooperia oncophora
GGTCCTTCCATTTGACCCTCGGAGTGCCTAATGAACCTGCCCCTTGTCACTCTACACGACCTCCAGCTAAGAAGGTTGAACCTACCAAAAAAATTGTTTACGCCTAAGGTTGCGCACATAATTTACGCTGGAAAAGTAAGAAGCAAACAACAATAGTTCAGAATTCGTCGCAATTCACTAGGCGGGGCACTAGATGGTACCCGGCCACGCTTTTACAGGCCATATTGTGAAGACCTGGAATTCCTGTAAGGAAAGGGCGAACCACCGAACTGAGACCTGTTACTTAACATGATCTAACTAAAAGGAAGTAGCGATAGTGAAAAATACTCCCTCCAGCCGATCAGCGCTCAGAACTTTTGGCGTAGCTATTCAAGGTAATGGCGCAAATCTAGTGTGCGTTCCGTACTACAGTTGCGGATAACATTGCAGCTGCTCACTTCACACTAATGGAACAACTTCGCTTATTTCAATCTTGACCTACTGTTGACAAATCCGGTCCAAATGGTTCGGTCTCTTCCGTACCAAAAAACCGATTGTACCCTAATCTATAACCGAATTAATGAATTTCGTGGGAAGCACCACCCACCTCAAGTATGCCCCGCCCAGAAAAAGAAAGAGTGTGTCCCACTCACTCAGTTAATCTGTGAACCCCTTGCTAATATTGGTCCACTTTGTCCTCCACCTCTGACTGCTCCTAAGCCGAAATGTAAATTTTTTAGACACTGCTAACTTCCGGCGCACTTCCCGCCCACTGTGGGCAGGGCCTAGCACGGGTTACGTGTGCTCTTCTCTTCCTTTCCCTTGCCCTCTCCCCAGCCTCCTACCAAGTTGCTCTTCAAGTAGAACCGAATTTCCCGGACAAACAAACAGAGTAGCAAATTATAATTAGTAGGGATTAGGAAGTAACTCCTACAGGAGATCACAGGTATCAGCAGTGGGAGCGCGTGAAAACGTAAGCTTCTTTGTTGAAACGAATCTGGGTCACGCAGACAAACGACACATTCTCTCATTGGAACCGATGATGTGGTGAAAAAGGTGAAGGCGTAGAGTCGATAGGAGAAGATCCATTAGAATAACATTATATTGTGAGAAACGATGAGACGAAACAAGAAAAAAAAGCTCAAAAAGTCGGGTTCAACATATCCTACCGAGTTGTACTCATATGAGCAATAATATTTCCACCAATTGGCTTTTTCGCATCCACTTGGAACATAGCACCTCCGTCAACTTGCGCCACTACCTGCAATAGTTAGTAGTAATTTTTACTTCGTAAACTAGTGAGTTCGAGAGAACATTTGTAATTTCAGCTGCTGAAAATTGTTAGTAAATACAGACATGGAAACACGTGATAGAATGAGTTTGCGAAAATGTGAAGTCGTGTCTTATCGATCCAGGGTAGAGGCGCTGAAAACAAGGGCGTGAGCCGCCTTGGCGGTGGGGACATGGTTTGTTTTACAGCAATTTGCCTAAGATCCTTTTATAACACGAAATAAATATTCTCCCGCTTATAACAAGCGAACACGAAGCAGGTGGCATGGTGCACTCAGTTCGAGGTTAGACTCTTCTCGTCTATCCGTGTTTTTCTTCTTCCGAAGTCCCAGTCCCAAATCACCTAACTGGGATGGATTAAATAATTGCTTGTCTGATCCAAGATCTGAACCCAGGGCCATGTCAACAGCAAACGGCGCCCTATCGCCAACCGGACAAGTCATACTACTCAATAGCTCACAATCTAAAATACAGCCATAAAGCACACAGCGCAACACTTCATTCTCCTTGACCAAGCTGATGACTTTGCTCTCTCCCAGGAATATTAAACAACAACTGCGGCCTCCTGTCATGACAATGGCTTTGCCGGCCTGCTTGGCCCTGTCGACTAGGCACTAATACTGCTTTTCAATGTGTCACTAAAAAAACCAAAACTGGGAAATCGTTCTTCAGAGGTAGGGAACGCCTTGCTCGAAAGTACGCCTCTAGCCTTATAATCCGGCTTGAAGAAGTGTCTTCAGCTAGATTAAACTTATTTTCCAGGCAGAAAAGATCAAGCTTTTGTACTTCATCGGCAAAGCTTATGGAGAACACTGAGTAAGGTGATGAACTGGGAAACGAGACGAAGACGAAAAATGCGGCATCCGTTGCAATCTGACTGTAATAACAGCAAGATGTGCACAGCTTTACACTACTTCACTTGAGCAATTTGAAAACCAAAAAAAATCAGTTCGAAGGCAAGGTGTACACTCTTCTCCGTGGACCCTGGTCCTTGACATGTGCGTGGGGAATGGATACGCAGCACAAAACCTCGCAGCGACCACAGTCGCTAAAGAACAACCATAAATGAGAAGGCGCAGACAAGCAGCGTGTTTGGCTATGGTTAGGCCCGTAGCTGGCTGGTGCCGGCAAACAAATCCGAGGGACGGCAGCCAGCTATATCTACCCTCCAGCCTGCTTCCGTGCACTTTCAGCAGGAGAAGCGGCCCCCTATTGCAGATGCAGACTTAATCACCCCACACATGGCAAGGACCGCGATTTACGTGGGTAAGCTTATAGGTTGTCTTTAAGAGCTTGGAATGAAAGGTCAGCTTCACCTGATTCGTTATAACGACAGCCACACCAAATTCATCTGCAAGCTTGATGAGTAACCGCATCATTCTGAAAATTGCTAGCCTTTTCAGGGAAAATATGGAATTAATCAATCAACTATTAGAAGAAAGTCGAAGTGCAGTGTTCGTAGAAAATGGGCTTTTGAGGACGTTATGAACTTTAGTATCGAGCGGTTACCTAAACACACATTTCTCACTCGCAGTCATTACAATCCAACCACAAGTTTATGGGTCATAATTGATCAACCCGTGAAAAAGGAGCGCATGGTATCATCAAAAACCCTCTCTATATTGTGGTGTGTGTGTGTGTGTGTGTGTGTGTGTGTGTGTGTGTGTGTGTGTGTGTGTGTGTGTGTGTGTGTGTGTGTGTGTGTGTGTGATATGTTTGCCTGACCGCCCGAAAAATTAGGGATTAGAAAATCCCTTTTTGGGAACGGATTAAGCTTGGGATGGTTGTGGGCACGGGTCAACGATTAAAAGAGCAGATATACTCCTCATCGTTAGAGGACTGTCGGGGGCGGGTCAGGCGGCTGCTTCGCGGTTCCAGAGTCTTTCGCACGCAGTTTTTGAAGCGATCAAATGAGATAGACAGCTACTACATCCTCGTTACTGCGGTTTTCTACCACTTTTTTGTCGCATCACGCGCCTCAAAGAAAGGCTGAGACGGCTTCAAACATGTGCGGCCCGATACGCCCGACAGTCCCGTAATGAGAGGAGTGTACAGGTAACCTAGGCTCCGCCCACAATGGGCGGGGCGTGCGAGAAGTGAAACTCTCAATGAACTCTCAATGAATGAGATGTGCACCGAATTAGTGGCGCCTACTGCAAAAGCTTATAATTTCGCCTCAAGAAGCATGAGAATAGAAGTGAACAAGGCATGGAATGGGAGCATGGGGGTCGAAATAGAAAATTTTTAACCTATTAGTACTTATTTGTTTATTTACCTATTCACCTGTCTTATAACGAAAAATCGAATACAACAATAATTTCCACTTTCGGTTCACCTCTATGAATCCAGTACGCGACTTCTCCATTCCTTCGCCTTTACTAAATTCCACAACTGTCCGACTGGGGCGGAGCAGATGGGGGGGGGGGGGCGAGGACCAAAGAACTGTTGGCGAGTTCGAGCTTACTTCATCACTGCGTCGCAGCAATGGTGGCGAAAGAGGTGTTGCAGTTATATATCGGGAAGGTGAAACGGTAATGTTCTGGAATTGCGAAAATTTTTTTGGAGGAGACGGACGATCAGACTGGTCATCAAAACACATGAGATTCGGATAATTTGCAGGGGCGAGTATGCGGTGAAGCGAGAGGCGGAGATGCATTTGACGCGGGCGAGTAAACCAGGAACGCCGTCGCAAGCCGAGGTTACTTCATCACATTTACGTCGCAGCAACGGTGGCGAAAGAGGTGTTGGAATTGGTGCCTTAGCGGCATTCGCACTAGGTCCAAATTGATTCAATAAGTCGTATCAATGAGTCAACCAGAGAGGAATGCGCAGCTTTATGTCGGCACGTAGGAATTCGCGCGTACTACGATACACTATCACCTTTGTCACCCATTCAAAGCCATGATCCCTGCAAATGATAGGGCGTGTGAGCGTGAACCGGAGCGCAGCCAGTGCGGACTTTCCCGAAAAATGTTTTAGACAGGATGTTACCGTCGGTGGGAGAGACCGCTCTGCAGCGCCCCAATTCAGGCCCGTCACACGCCCTCATCGTTGCAGAGATCAACGGTACATGAGGCGTAAGTGACACACCCGGTGTAGCTATCCGTGAGCAGCTTCACACGGATAAAATCCCTACTCTCAGGTTATCGGAAAATAAGTCTTCAAGGGTGGGTATGCACAGAGCACAGAGAATGTGGGCAAGTATAATATGTGCAAATAAGGCAGAAAGGGGGGGGAAGGACAATCTGGGGAGGGACTTCCCATGGAGTCTGCTGTGTGCGGGCAACGTTGATGGCGTTTCACGCGAAAATACAGAAGTCGCTTCGCGAAGCGGACATCAGCTCCCTCGGAACATCGCTTCCCTCATACTCGGAAAAGGTTCTACCTCTCAGTAAATCGCAGATTAAGTTATGGTGTGCAGAGCACAGAGAAGGGACAAGTTATGAGGTGGAGTGATGGTAAATCTCACTACGTTACTACAGTCCTAGTGCAAACTCTCTCCAGTGAACATATGAGCAGCCTATTCCAGGGCGCCACATTTGGTACACTCCGCAGCGTCTCTCAGTCACACGGAAAACTTCCTCACTTTGAAAGTGCCATTTGTCGAGCAGCTAGTTCTCCTCTACCACAGTAGTCTGTCCTGAAAAAAGCAACAATGGCAAATGACCGGAATAAATAAAGTATGTGAGAGGCTGTTTTTAAAGGTGCGTCGATAGTTTTCGCCGGCGTTTTTGCCGTCTGGGGCGTTCCGAGCGTTCTGAGCGCAAGGGGTGTCGATCTAGCACTAGCATTTCTCTCAAAAGCTCTCGAGACGGCTCGACGACGTCAGATTCTTTACTGCTATACTTCGCTGTCTCGCCCAAGACTGCTTGGAACGATTCGCCGGCGAAAAGTATGAACGCAGCCTGAGGGAATCCCAGTAAACCCGAACCAACCCTTCGTGTTCTTGAAACGACCAACCTAAACAATCCAGTGGCGCTATCAACTATCAACAAGGCGTATCTGCTTTCAGCCATCATTGCCGCTGAACAGGAAATTTTTCGATGGTAGACGAATAAAAATAAGGTAGCACATTTGAAAAAAAAACTGACCATTGATGATGAACCTGAACCCCATGACCCCCTGCAAAATAATTTTGCAGTGTGAAACTTATTGATCCTTCTCGGAACGCACTACAAGATACTTGTATCCGTTGCAAGGTGATTTACAGCAGAAGACGATTCACCGATTTTTTTTCTCGTTCGAAAATACCCCGAAACTAGTGCAGAGTCAATTTACAACAAACGGATTCGGGTCATCCACAACGTCACAATTTTTCGAAGAGCTTCGCAAGTGTCATCTTATTGCAGCTGGTCCGAAAAAGAATAATGTGGTGTAAGACAATCACCTGCAGTTGTCAGCAGCGCAATCTGGTGGTCTGAATTATAACACCGAGCTACCGCGATGTTCTCCAATACATGCTTGCTCTGCATATTGAATCTGCAAGAAACCTTTCTCAAATCAATGTTTTCCTGAATTTTGCTTATCACTTGTTAAAAAGCTACCTTTCTGCTATTGGAACCAAACGTTCCGGTCGAAATGTCCCTTCCGTGTCTATCCACATGCATTTTCCTGAAAAATAAACTAAGAGGCGAACCCTTCCCGCGATCGAAGTTGGCAGTTTCGCAGAGTAGAAGCGCGGCATACTCGTCACTTGAAACTAAGGCTGCGTTCATACTTCGCGGCAGCGTCCATCAGCGTCCAGAAGTGGAGAGTACGGACGTGGGAAGGTAGCAGACTGCTGGCAGAGTATGGGTAAGTAGGAGAGGGCAGATTACAGGATTAGGCGTCGTGAAGTTGCGTCGTGTGCAACCCCTGTACTACTACACAACACCGTACATTAAATTGCATAATTCTGCGCTTTAGCGATATACGCTGCGGTTGCACACGCCGTAAATTCACGAAGCCTAGCTGTCTGCTCCTTCTACTTCTCCATACTCGCCACTCCTAAACAGCTGGTCGACGCTGATGGACCCTAGCGTTCGCTAGATCGATATCCATAGTTCGGTAGTCGCTGGTGGACGCTGCTGCATGCTGATGGACGCTAGATCGATATCCATACTTTTCTATTCGCTGGCGCTGACGGGGGCTTGAAACGTTGGTGGTCGCATGCTTGCTGGTGCTCGCGCACTACCGCAAAGCATGACAGCAGCCTAAGCGGCAGGGAAGCTGAAGACTTGTGATAGCTTGATGCTCCTTATCTCTCTGCGCCCGCCACAGTCACCAGTGGTGTGACAACTATCGGGCGCGCGACTGCACGTACGGCGTGCCTATAGGGTCTCTATAGCGCACTGAATGGTAAACAGAGACAAAAACATCAAGCTACCACGATCTCCTGACTTCTTTGCCGTGCACATTCGAATATCGAGTGTTCTACGAAGTCCCGTTATTCGGACTAACGGACATCTACAGCTTCGAACCTGCCCACCTTGCACGAGGAAATGATCCACGCGAAAGATAATCTCAAAGAGTGTAATTAAGTTCAACTAGAAAGGAACAGGGCAGCTCGAATCTCGGGGATTCCAGAGTGGATGATTGTAATTGGTAACTGAATAGAGGGGTCGTACGTAATTCTGAGGAAAATGTTGTCGATCATTGACTTTTCTCCGTTTCTCCTGTTTCCTGTGTACTACATACCAACCCCCCCCCCCCCTCCCCCCCCCCCTCCCTCTCCACTCGACGGCACTTTCTTGAGCGAAAAGTGAAGGAATTTCCGGAGAAAAACTTCGAAAAAGTAATAGGAAGTTGAGAAAATTCAGGAAGTTGTAGGAAGGGTAAGGGATGGGAAAGAGGGGCCGTGCCAGAGGATATTACGAGGGAATCGCATTTTGCAAAATTTTTCCCCACAGTCAAAACGTGCCCTGGAGAGGAAGGACCGCAACATCATAGAGCCAAGGCCTCACAAATAACAGCTACTTGACAGTTGTTCTCTGATTTATGAAATGAAAACACAATTACCTTCGGCGCCTCCCATTGATATCGGCAATTGGCAAATAACTGCTAAACTGTGACATATCTGACTTTTGCCCGTGCGATACTCGCCAAAAATCTAAAAGAAGAAATTACTTAAAATAATAACGCCAAGGTAGTGCGTAGGAATCTTTAAAAAGTTATTCTGAGAACCTACCTCGGTTATATGACCGGTTTCCACTCCTCCACCAATCAGTCTATCCAATGTGGGCGATCCGGTTCGAATCTGAACCAGCTCGCTGCGTCGTTCGTGAACCTCATAAGCGGTGGTGAAACCCATCGGCACTAATTTCATGGCTTCTTGCTTGAAACGGTTTATTTGATAGCACACGGCTTGGAAGGGTCACTGTACTTCATACAAAGGAAATGACGACCTACGAGGAACTGGAGCTTTTACGGCAGCCCTTGTGTTGTTTCCGGACCCTTCAGAGCCTTAGGTAGCGTTCAGACTCCGTGACTGGAGAGATTTGGAGATTTGGGAGATTGCGCGACAATGAAAGCGGAGGCTGCGATCTAGTGACTGCTGAGACTGAGCAATTCGGCGAGTCGGGAGACTTAGCGATTTCGCCGAATCGCGCGCGCCAAAGCAGTGAATGGGTATTGATCGGCTCCGGATGCCAGCTTTAGCAATCCGAAGATTCGGGAGATTTAGCGATCTAGCGATTTTAGAGACTCGGCGATCTTCCAAAGCGCCTGATCGCCGAGGCTCCCGAATTGCCAGATCGCTCAATCTCGGTAGTTCCGTTAAATGATACGTCATTCTTTCCCTCGTACGGCAATCTTTCAAGATCGCTCGGTAGTCTCCTAAATCTCTGATATCTCACTCAGTTCGCGAAGTATTTAGCCTAGTATCGTTCCTCACATTTACAAGTTTATCCTGTAATCTGTCCCACTTCATTCAAAATATCTATTCACTTCCTCATGTTGTTAGGCACCGCGCGGGTTCCACGATGGGCGTCCCTTGATGAGGCACGTCCTAGGAATGGGGAACTTTCCTCAAGTAGGAACCCCTTCCCCTAACTTCGTCACGCACCGCGCCGATGACTTGGTGGCTTGGGGGAAAAATGGGGGGGGGGAAGAACATAGCGCAAAACTGTTAAAAATTAACGGTTAAAGAGTGTTCCGCCAGGCCGAACACGCTCCTCTCCTACCCCAGCGTCAAAATCCCCTTTCGTGCTGGGGAGATGCCGTGGGCTGTAGCTTGGTCCCCGCGGGGAGATGCCGTGGGCTGTAGCTTGGTCCCCGCTGACACATTCGCCTTTTCTCAAGAGTATTCACTATGACAAACAGTTTAAGCTCATTTCCAGACACCCGTGTGAAGAAAAACTCTACCCCACGCTGTGGTCTTGACTCATACTGTTCTTTAACAAATCATATTTCCCCGCAGAATGACCTCCCAAGCGACCTGTCACATGACGCATCACCCTCGCCCACTTCAAGAATGACGTCATGCACCTTTTTCCGAATCAGCATCATTTCAGTGCTTCGCATACATCTGCTTGAAAATACATTTCGAGGAGAAACACATGTGATGTCGAAACCGGAGCTTTTAGACGCTCGTTAACTCAGAAAAGTTGAAAAGCAAAACAGTTTGTGAAGGTCACCCAAATAAACCATTTTATGTAACTGGCTGCACGGGTCCCGATTTTCAATTTTTCGTTGGGATTGCTGGCTTCATTATGATGCCGCTGTACATCCCAGTTGATTTTCCGAAATTTTCTCTTTGATAATCTTATGGTTAGCCTAGTTTTGCGCTCTTCCTAGCTCTGTTAATGTTTTGTGGAATCAGATAGGCGAAGCCTTGGGCGAGGAGGTGGAGCCTCAGTCGCAAGTCCTTAGCGCCCTTGCCACACTATTCGGCTGGCGAATGAGCACAACGAAGCGTCGGCGCGCTGCGCCGGTCCGCCGCCAATAGTTGCTGTCATTACGGGGCAGGTACTCACTAAGGAACCAAGCAGGCGCCTCGCCAAATCGTTTACGTAAGAGCACCACTACATTCCCATTATCACTGTACATTTTTGCTCGCTGCGTATGCTGAGAGGTGCCAGGGGATGGGTCTAGCGCACCGCCAGCCCCTTTCATAACATCTGTTGGACCGGGCAAGCGACAAAAGTAGTGGAAAACGGGCTGACGCTGCGCCAAATCCGGCTCCCCTGACACGCCCCAGCATCCGCAGCGACTAAGGCAGTATATCCATGCCAATGCAGAATCGTGCACCTTATATGCGAAAGGAATTCCACTACTCAGGTAACCTTGCCTACATCTTAACATAAAAAGAAACCAGCTAAATAAGTGATTTTTGTGAGGGATGTGATACCACACTTGACCACCCTTGAACTTCAGGCACCTTCTTTAGACTGTCCGCAACACATCCGATGGAGAATATACAGGTTTCGCAGTAGAAAAATCTCAGAGATGAGCGTGGCCTTGATTTCTAAGGGCTCCTGGTGGTAGCGGATGCTCCTTCATTTCAAAAGGAGAGAGTCAGCTGAAGAGAAACAGCTGGGTAGAACAGAAGAGGACTTGTCCAACCACGCCCTTTCTTTCCCTCACGCAGGCGCGGTACAGCATAGGGTTCTATAAGGGGAATATCGAGCGAGTTCTTTTTCTGCTTTTCTCTCCATTCTCTCTATCTACCATAGTGCCATCGTCTCAGGGCACTTGTCAACCGAGAAGCCTCTCCTCTCTTTCCTTTTTCTTCCTCCCTCCTTCTTTTCCTTCCTTCCTTCTCTGATCCCTCCTCCTTTACCTTCTCCCTTTCAACTACTGGACTGGTAGATGCCTCGTGAAAATAACCCTGGACCCTCGCAGCGAGAGCACGTCTGGTTGACAACAGCCCCGTAACCGTGCCATCAAACTTAAGCCGCACAGCTCACCATTTTTTAACGGGGAGCATGCCTTTCAAGAACGCAAGCAGTAATTGTGAAAAAATATACATCAGAAATATGAAATCACTTACTAGAAGCTTATCAGCTTTTTGTTCACTGATGCCTTTCACAGACGTAATCTCGCTTCGCATAGCATGTGCAATTCGTTCAACGGTATTAAATCCAGCTTCTTTGAGGCGTTTGATATCCCCTGAGCTGATACCGGATTGCTAAAAATATTAACTTTGAATATTAATAAAGAAGAGTCCTTGAAAACAGCCTTCCTTTTGGAGTCGAGTAAAATAAGAGCTACAACTCGACGAATAATAGGTATATCAGACTGACCTCGAGTTTTTCAATGAGAATGAACGCTGTCGGCTCTTCTTGTTGATCATTTGAAACCTCCTCAAAAACTGTCTGCGCAATTTCTTGGTCGCGGGTGTTCGAACGTGACAGCTGCGCTGCCATTGTATTTCGCAAGCACCTAAACACTTCACAAATAACAAGCGTCTTAAAAATGATGTTCATAAGGTTTCTACACTATACCAAATGTTAAGGTAAATATGAAAATTTATAGAGAAGAAGTGCCACAGAAAGGCTCGTTTTTTGGTGTCAGGACATTTCCCACTTGCAAGCCTCCTCTTTCCATTCTTTCCTCTTCACAATTTTCTCTCCCTTTGCTTTTCCCGCTCTTCTCTTCCGCCTTCATAGGCTCAGCCAAACAACGGGTTGAAGGACTTCTCTTCCAGAGATATAATCCTATGGCATCTTCTGACTGAACTTGAAGGGAGGAAAATGAGGGAGAGGGAAGATAGAGAAGGAAGGAGGAAGGGAAAAGGAAGAAGGCTTCACGATTAAC
Organism: Cooperia oncophora; assembly: GCA_036418165.1. Lineage (NCBI taxonomy): Eukaryota > Metazoa > Nematoda > Chromadorea > Rhabditida > Trichostrongylidae > Cooperia > Cooperia oncophora. Next base: position 12,528 of record MU930206.1, read on the forward strand.
AGATATCTCGAGATCCAAGACAAAAAACACATCGGATTCTCGCAACGACAATACTTTCGGTTAACAGATGCCTTGTAACTATTTCCCAACGCAGCCGTAGAAATACCGGAAGTACCATCGGAATTAGCAATTCCACAAGTCTGAGTCCTCCACCGATCCTTTATAGCGTATGAAGCGTAGAAAATATCCGATTCTTATATATGGCGCCCGGCAGCGTCCGTGGCGGGCTTAGGGGAGACGAGAATACCGATACCACCCTCACATTATGCCTACGGTACGGGCTTCCACAGTATGGCAGTCCTCCTTGCTACACGCACACGAGCCGCGTTCAGGAGTTCGCGATCGGCGCGATCGCATCGACGAATGGATGCGCTCCGCATGAATTGCACCGCCGCCGCAACGGCATCAATTCCAAATTGCAGCTGTTAAGAACGTGGCTCGCAATTTGGAATTCTACTTACTGCGTTGCAGCGCATCGCTAGGGGGTGGAGCGCCGCCTGTCGTGATCGGCGCGATTGTGCGGAAGTCTGACCGGCGAATCTTATCTGAGATTTTCGAGTGGCGGGCGGAGAATAGCGATAGATTAGGATCATGAATCGGAAGGGGGAGACCAAAACAATCAGGAACAAAAGCTTTTACACGTAAAAATAAGGCGGCCCCTGAACGACCGCCCGGCATACGAACAGACGGCGCTAAACGACCGCTAGTGCATGGCGCAAATACGATCCTGCTTGTGATCTCGCAATGTAACGCGCTACAGTGCGTCACATCGACGGTCGTGGTCTCTGGGCGACTGCCGTCGCTAGGAAGGCCACAGTGCACCTTAGTACGGCCCACGTTGCGTGGAGTGGCTGAGAAATCCTCACCGAAGTCGTATTAGTATCGTTCTAGAAAGAACGTACAATCTGAGGTTTACATCAAGGTGAAGCGTATGTCTAGGAATCCTCAATGGTGGGTCCCACTGAAGAAAAGGAGAGCCGTATTTGGCTAATGGGAAATTTATACGGCTATACCCCCCCCCTTTACTTTGTGGTGCTGTAGTTTACCCATTACCGACTGACGACCGAAGGTACCTCAACTCCCCCAAGCTCGACAGTCAGAGGGGGTATTGAGATGATGCGGGGAAAATAAGTGGTCATAGTGAGAAAAAATCTTCCTTAAAAGCATGGATCTCTCGATCAGCGAGTTTCCTGGGCAATTCAGTATAAAGAAAGGTAAGCAAAGTTGAACTTAGAGGTTGCGGGGAGGGGGGGGCGTGCTATAGACAAAATTGAGGAACAGGAAACAGGGGACGCTCTTGGCGAAGCAATTGCAAACCCCCTCAGAGTCTCTACGACCCCTTCCCCATCCTTCATCCTCCTGATCTTCTTAAGTTTTCATTATTTCATAACACTTTTCTCGACTTTTCCGCAGATTTTTTCCAAAATTCTCCTTTTTTCGCAGGAAGAAAGAACTGTCGTTGAGTGGTTAGGGTGGGAATGGAAGGGGTACGTAGCCCAGGAGTGCACATTGAACAGAAAAAAGGAAAAATCAAGACTGCAAAAATTCAACAACCGGAAAGAGAGTCTTCTCAGAGGCAAGTACGCCCCCTCCCTTCCTCCAGCGACCGAATACGACCCCCTCTCTCGGGATCCTCAACCTACAACGTGTAATGACGGGAAGAGAGTCGTGTAGGACATACTATAATTTCGACCATGGTATGGCCTACTCAGCGCTCCAAATTCTCTATCACCACCTGACTGTACTAACCTAACCTTTCAAACTAGGGCTCTCGAGGGTATATTTGTCTAAAGAAAGACTTTCCTCTTTGTATAAAAGCTTGTCCCTCATTCATGACTTTCCCGAACATAGATGTAATTAATGCATTTCGAGTTTATTCTCACAGAGCGCGGAAGGTTATTGAAAAAGTTTATTGGCAACCTCACAGACGACCACATGTTGCGAAATACCGACGACGTCGGCATCTCGAAATTTAAGAAGGTAACTGGCCGGTTTAGAAGATTATATGGGGCTCGAAAAAGCTCAAATTAGTGGACACTGAAAAAAGGTAAAATAATCTAGGAAAAGTGGAGGTTTTACAGCCGCTGGCTGTGTTTCGATCTTGTCGTAGGCAACAGAACCTAACGACGAGTACTCCTTGAGGCGTGTGCCTTTCATTTCAGAAATGGTAAAAGAAGGTATAAAACTCGAAAAAAAGATAAAATAAAAAGAGAGAAAGTCATTAAGGGATGAAACCCGACGGCGATATTGAAATCTCGCAATTCGCGCGTCTGGCCAAAGAAGCTAGAGCGCGAGACAGTAGCGAGAGTGGTGGAGTGCGCCAGACAACAAAAGAACTTGGGTGAAAG
>MU930207.1:0-10655 GCA_036418165.1 Cooperia oncophora
ATCTCCTATAGTAGAAGAGAAATAAATAGACAAAGTAAACGCGCATTCCTTTCCGAACAACCTAATAAAAGCAAGGTGAACGGCGTACAGTATTGTGAAACAGTGATAGTACGACTGCCAAAATTTTCTCGTGTAGTACGACTTCCTTACCGCTTGTTCTACCCACCATGCTCCAGGACCTGCCAAATCCCTAAAACTAGTGCATGTTTCCTGAGAATTGTTCCAGATTTCCCCTAAAAATCGCAGCCGAGGGGATGTTGGAGGAGGATCAAACTCGAGAAATTTTGGTTGCATAGTATATAGCTCTGCAGCGCAGAGTCATTGAAAACCAAGGAAGGGGCGGGGAGCAGGGAAAATCGAAAAGTTAACTGATAGGAAGTACTTTCTCGTGCTCAGGGAAAGATTTCTATAGGAGCCAAATACGTTTCCATCAACGCTGCCATCAGTGATCGAGCACGATCCCCTAAGGGATTCCTTAACGATGCTGTACCCTGCCGTGAAGCCATATGTTGGTTCACACCGTCATAATGCTTCCGTTTCGGCCCTGACTACGACTACTTTGGTAGTTCAAGCAGTCCGACGACTAGCGAGAGAGCACGGAAGGTCACAATCGCAACGGTTCGAGTCGCGAAGTATGAACGCGGTTTTGGACACCAGAACTAAACCAGTGGACAGAACGTCATATGTGGGTTCGTCGAAAATAAGCGTCCAGCGCTCATAAAAAACCATTGTGTGGGGCAGTCTGGTGCACATAGGCGCTTGTGAAAAACTAATAAAAAGGGCAGCTAGAGCCCTTGGCGCTGGAAATCTTTCTGAAGTCAGCTGTAAAAACAAACCCCGTGTTTTACATCCGTGTTAACATCCCTAACTTCACTGCACACCTGGGCGTCAAATACGTCGCCTGCGGTACCTTCTAAAATGTTCACGGTAGGTGTGGATCTCAACAACCACTTCGTTCCATATAAAATGACGGAATTTCAGTTCGGCATTCTTCTTTTGAGCCTTTGCGGTCTCTGCAATGGATATCGCCAGACTTTGACACACGTACGTCTCATGCTTTTTCTGCTGTAGAGATACTGATGAAGAAAACAGCGCATGTGAGCACTCTGATCGTCTTTGCCGCGCACTCTCTCGTATTCCGGATTCGCCAGATTGCCTATACTGCCCTTCCTTTGAAACATCCCTCTATTGACCTAGTGGAAAGCGTCGCAAAGTTAGAGTGTAGTCTAACCAAATCTCTTGGGCTCCACCTGTTTCGCGGCGGATCGCCCTTGATCGCACCACACAGTCGCATAAGAGTAGACATAGGCATTATTCGCTCGTATCGAGTCAAAGCTCGGCTAGTTTCGCATTCATTTCTGACTGCCAGTTTTTGAGCACACGTTTCCCAATTACTCATGAGTCCCCCAAAAGATGCTTTGAAAACACTCATTCTTTTCAGAGGACATACGGGAACAAGCACTTTCAGGTGATGATTCAATCCTCTGTAAAGAATCCCTTCAATTCTTTCAGAGTCATGCGGCGCAGACCATGGCGAGTTTATGGACGACACGACTCGCCACAAGCTTTACAGTATCACGAGGGAACTCGATTTACACTTGCTCTAGGAGAGTCGCCCAACAGTGAGGGCTACTATCACCTACCCGCCAAAAACTTATTCAAGATGGTTAGTTGGAAAGTTATTAACTATTCGAAAGGTGAATCCCTCATACTTCCGATCGAAAGTCAATTGTTGATGAAGTGCAAAGGCATCGGAAAACGGTATGAGAGGGACCAGGCAAAGTCCTGCATACGATGCAGAGGGGTAAGCCACCACCGCGTGAAGGTCACACAATATAGCACAACAAAGCTCCACTTTGAGATCGTTTTTCAAAGCCTCCCACTAGTACCCAAGCTGCAAATCAACAAAAGGGTTTCAGGGCCCCCAGTCCAACCAGATCAACCCCGAACAAACCCTACACAAATACCTATAACGCGAAACTATGAGCTCCTTGGCAATTAGCAATGCTCCTACAACATCCTTTTCAAGTCATCCCTCATGAAATTTGAAGGATCTCCGATTCCAGCATGATGCCGAAAAACTTCTGATTTATATTATCCTGCTCTGCAAGGGTTAGGTGCCTAAACTGCCAAGCCACTTTTCACATTAGTTTTTCATTATTCATTATCCTGACTTCCAGAGATGGAATTGCACCCTAGAAAAAGAGGCAAGGCAGCTTGACCAAAGGCTTGTCCTGACATCGTATCAGGCGTGCCAGAAAATGGAAGGAATCTTTTCCAGTAAGTAAAAGAACCCATTTCTCACTCTCATTGGTACGAAGCCCTCCAGATGTTCTCATTGTTTTTAGCGGCAATGTAACAGGCACTAAACAAGGAAAGTACAATTTTCTGAGCGATGCAGTAGATTTTTGGCTTTACGAATCGGATCGCCTTCCTATGGGACCTAACGCTACCTTTAATGACACGAGAATGTACCCTTTCGCCAATGTAAGCTACAAATTTAGCTCTGCTTCATTAATGAGGGTGATTCATAAGACGATTTTTCAGATGGCTTACCAGATGATTTACGAAGTCGGTTGTCACTACGAACAGTGTGGCTCAACCAAAGCTTCAGTTCTCTGCATCTACAACACCAGGTGGGAACATACGCTTGTTTCTCGAGGATAATTGTCAGTCACGTATTATTCCATTTTAGAGTTCCCCTAAACGTGCAGCTGTACGAAATAGGAAGCTGGAACCAAACCATTGCGGGTTGTGCATGGGAATGATAAAGTGTGTGAATTTATTAAGCTCCCTGAACCGGAAAAAATCGAATGTGAAGATCTTCTCTGCAAATTACCTTACAAGGTTCAGAATGGATTCCTATGAATGTGGAAAGTCTAACCGCGACTGCTAAATAAATCTTCTCATGCCACTTTTTTTACACCATAGTATCTGAAACAAACGATTCAGTGTGATAAACCATGTCTAGATGTTCAGCGCTTCCGAGACATATTGTATTGATGACCGAATTGCGACAAAGGCGTAGCAGTACACTTCAATGAAACCGCTCAGATAGTAAACCAGAGGGAAAAAACCTGCAAGTCGCCCTCCAAGACTCTAAATGAACTCGTGGGACTCGTTTTCACAGTCGACTAAGGGCTGGTCGTTTGCAATGCATTTCCCATGAAATGCTCGAGAAAAGAACCTCGAGGAAGTGAGGTGTTCCAAATCCTGCAGTTCTGACACACTCTCAAAAAAATCATTACAATTGTACACAACATATGAAAAAATGGCCGACTCCTCGTTGAGATGTCGCTGCGCGCGCGAGCTGCGCCTCGTTCAACCATGAGCACAGAAACTATTTTCTCACTCTTATTCTATCATCTCTCGTAGATGGCAGTCTGTAAACCCGAAACAAACAGTTATGGGATTCAGCAAAGATAATACGGAGAGCAGCAACCGTGGGTATGAACAAAGAAAAAAAGAGGTTTGTTTATCTCGAGCTATATTCGCAGGCTGACTATTTAGGCACAAAGCAGCGCCGCACTGACTCGATGATTTCGCCAGATTTGTCTCATCGTAGTTTCATAGCGATTCGACCAACAACACCATGAGGATCGGCCCCGCTGGACTTCCTAGTACAGACAGGTCTTACCAAAAGAGAGTTGGCATTGTCATGAGCTATAGCAGCAAGACCGTTTTCTGGAGGTTCTGGGCCTGCCATCTTCCATAAATGAGGAGAGTAGATTTGAGCGGTCACCATATTCTTTGTGATCGCATTTCATACTACAGTATTTTAAATATGATGCCCGCCTCTACAAGAATTTTTTTCGTACGGTCTCCTCATTTCGGGTGATGATTCACCAAATAGGAAGCAGCAGCGCAGCAGGCTGTCATACAGCCATGCTCCGGCTGGATGGTATCGTTCGACAGAAAATTGGACCTTATGCACACAAAGGAGAATTTCGTAGTCTTGTTTAGGATATAGGACTCAATGTTCGGTTGATGGATGGAATAGCGACTTTGTGATAAGACCGACCCCCCCCTCCGCATCAATTGGTAACGCCAGTGAATAATGAACGCTGTAGACTTGAAAGGTGCAAGATGTCCCCGAAGAGTACCTCGCCTCATAGTCTGGATTCTTCTCTCATATTGATTCCTGAGCTCTTAGCCGCAATCCATGAGCTCCAAGGCTCTTTCTCTTCACGTGCTGGAATCGCGACTCTCACCGTAATGTCACATCCTCGTGTGTCTAGGATGTGTGATCACTAGGTTGCATATTACGAGCCTTTTACAGCTGAATGCTCCTTCACCCAGATGCGGAGTGGCGGTACTGTTTCCACCCTTCGTTCTCCAACACACCTATAGCCAGCTGATAAGATATTTCTGAGTCATGCAGTCCTCTCTCCTTCCGAATGTCAGACCATGCAGAAGGGTCCTCGGCAGTTTTGGTCTTTTGTTTTCTGCATCCGGGGCTACTCGAGATCTGACATACTGGAACTCTGTAATCCCAGGGAGTTTCCCCCCACAAAGATTGACAACATAATTGTGATGGCGCACTTGCGCTTTTGTTTTCCAGTAATTGACTAATTCGAGAAAGAGCAGGATGTCTGAGAGAGTATACATGGCTGGTTTCACCACTTCACTACAGTAGTCGGGCGCTGGTGATAGCAGTGATATCCCAGATGGCTAGCAAGGAATGCTCCCTGGCGTCCCTTAGGGAATTGATTAATAAAATCGGGCTATTCACGTACAATTGACTTTAGCATATCACTCGTCAGGAAACAAATTACTGTAGGCAGCCGGCTCTGGTCAAAACTTGAATTGTCAAGGTTCATTTTTGTGGTAATGGATCAAGCACAGAATCTTGCAGTTTTCGACATGGTCTTGTTTCGACAAGGCTTTTATTTTTTCGGTATTTTTGGGCAAAACTGAGTTTTATGAAATAAATAAATGATAAAATAAAGTCAATAATAATAATAATAATAATAATAATTAATAATAAATAATAACAGTCTTTTCCAAGCAGTAGGTCATTGGTTGTATCCATCCGGCAAAGAAGCCTACTGATTAGATGCGCATGAGAGCCCTTCTTCACAGCGGTACCGCTCGGCAGAAAAAAAAGTTCCGATAATGTCGAGTCATGCTCGTGTTGCATGGCTTCCTTCTGTCCTTGTCAGATGTGTATCAGGTGGAACTTTTTTCACGCCAAGAAGTTTATCTTCATCATTGAATCTCTTGAAAAAAACATTGCTGGAGGCTGAGGAAGATCACGCAAACCCTCCTGTCTGCATGCCTGGTCGTGCAGATTGATGGGGCCCAGCCTGAAGTTTATGTGGGAATCATGAGTATGCACTGAGAGCCGACCTGCGTAGGAAAAGTCGTAATCTACGGAGGTCCTTATGTATTAGCTCCTTTGAAGCCGTTTGAACATTTTCCGGTGGAATAAATAATGCCGTTCAGCGGTACACTTATCGAGCACAGTAGCAAGTTTTTAAGATTAGTAAACATCTTTAACAGTGTCTTCTTTGTGAATGATAGAATGAAACTCGTCAAAAATCGTTTATCGCATAGACGACGTTTCGGGCTTTAAGCCCTTCTTCAGGTCTAGAAACATCACATTTAAAGCCTACACCAACATCATCTAACCTTACATTCATCGGCAAGAAATCCAAAGGGGAAACAATCAACAAATAACTGACCGGCTTCCTTGGGGGAGGAGGGTCTGGGTGGGAGGGGGATCCGGGAGTATGCTGCAAGATGGTTTGTGATGATGTGAGAAACAGTAACACGCAACATTGACTCACCTCCCTCGCTGTGCTTTCCTTTAAGCAGTGGAGAGCAAGCAGCAAGTGTTCGAACAGGCCTACGATCCAAAGGTGTGCATCGACAGATTGTCTCGGTCTGTCAACGGGGGAATCTGGTCAATCTTCTCAGCAGTCCATTTGCTAATGTACCAATTAGACGCAACCGTGTACAGTGCAGGTTCCATATCCGGGAGAGACAAGGAGTCCCCTGAATCTACTAGGGAGTCTTTGGGTGGTACAGAAGCGCGGGCGGTTTTAGACAAACACAAAAAAGAGGGGAATAGTCATTGCACTGCTGCACTGACTTTGCACGAGTTTCGAAATCAAGTGGCGCAGAAGATGGAGGGTTCTTCATGGGAAGCATAGATGCTTCTCCTGGATTTCTGTTGGTAAAGAACACGATGAACAACCGGCGATACAACAATGCGAGGTGATATCCGTCAAATAACCGTTTTGGCTTTCATCACCGTAGGCGAGTTGCAAGTAGCCAATGGTACGAGCGGCTTCTCACTTCCACGGGTTTGAGAGGAAGCGACTGGAAATTGCATTCGCTACCGAATTCCGATGCGCGAGCGCATTATCTTGCTTCAAACGGTGAAACCCTGGTGGGTATTGTTCAGTAACTGGTCGTCCGTGGTCCCACTTTTGCCCATAACTCAGCATTCTTGTGACACCTGGTGGTTGCATTTTTCTTGATTTTTGGCCCAATTCCAAACACGTTAATCGGAACGGCTGGAGTAGATTAGGCGCTCGATGGGGTTATGTTCATTCACTGATCTCGAAGCCACGGCCTCTGAAGAATGGAGGACACGCCACCTTGAAGACTTTGGCAAAAGTATCGACTATTTTGGTCAAACTAATCCACTGAAAACTTCGAAAAGGCGCGAACCACATTCCACGAATTACGAAAGACAAACATAACATCATCGCCGGATCCTGGGTTTTGGAGCACACTCATCGGTTCTCAGCAAGATCACTTACTAGTGAAGAAAAGTGGACAAAAAAAAATCGGAGACGCCCAACAAAGTCCCGGAGTTAGAGGAGGTTTCGAAGAATCGAGGACATTCTATGAGTCGAGTAAGACAGAGGATGAGAGAACAGGGCGACGAGCAGTAAGACGAGATAGGCCGCAAGTCAGTCCCAGACAAGGATGAACGTGACGAGTCGCCCCTGATTTGATCGCTGACATATTTTTTCCCTAAATGGGGGAAGCAGCTCCTAGAAGTGGCGCTCCCTCGCTCATGAGTACCGCGGCGTCCTCACTCAGACCGCACTACCTGTACAGGAAGAAGTTTGTACCCATTGTGTAACGACAGGGTGTATTTCAAGCATATTGTAAAGATGAACACCGCAGATCTTTACGAGAACCTTTAGTCTCACAAAAACGGCTATCAATTCCAGTGAGGCTTGAACAGTTGTGCATACACAATAAATGATCAATTAGGGAACTGCTTTGTCTGCGTACAATAAAGGGCATCCATTGTTAGAAAAAACTTCCGCTTCGCAGAAAAGTCAACCGATAAGCCAAATAAGTGCTAGCCTGTGATAGCAGCTAAATAACTACAGACAATACAGCACACTAATGAGTTGAAGCTGCTCTCAACAAAAAAACGAGACGAACTTGATCAATGGAACGGCCTCCTCGCAAAGCTGGCAACGAACTTTACGACGCTCGAGAAAGTCTCATTGAAGATCTGTCCGTAAAGGAGGCAAAAAAGAAGCTGGGTTGCTCAATGGATAACTATGTCAATGAAGCTACAGCTGCGAAAAAAAATTTGGAACAAGACAGTCTTCTTTTTCTTCTTCTTCTTGTTCTTGTTGTTGTTGTTGTTTGTTGTTGTTGTTGTTGTTGTTGTTGTTGTTGTTGTTGTTGTTGTTGTTGTTGTTGTTGTTGTTGTTGTTGTTGTTGTTGTTGTTGTTGTTGTTGTTGTTCTTCTTCTTCTTCTTCTTCTTCTTCTTCTTCTTCTTCTTCTTCCTTAGCGTTAGTTCGCTGTTCAAGGGCCCGCTGTTTTTGTTAGACGGTTGTTTCTGTTCCGATCGCTACAGTCTTCACGTGTCTTTCACCTTCAGTAGGTTTTCTCAATTGCACGTCCTTCATATCTCTTTTGGGCTGACCGTGATCGGCTGCCTCTCCGTCTTGATATTCCGATGCCTTCACTTACTGGGTTGCGTTGGGCCTCCTCACTACGTGCCCATACCATCGCCCGGTAGTCGCTGCTCCGTGCTTCGTGGATCGGAGCGTTTCGTTGTGACCGCCCTGACACTTCATTTCTGACTGTGTAGAGTCGCGTCCAACCGCAGGCCCACCTCAGCATCCTCATTTGAGCTGAGTGGAGCTGCATGCCATGGTTCTTGCCGATTGCCCAGCACTCACCGCCGTAGAGCATTGTAGGCCTTAGCACCGCCCGGATACCTTGCCCTTGAACGTTCTCGAACACCACCGGTCACAGGATGCCGTTGGACGTCCCTCATTATTTCAGCCAGGTTTGCGTTGAATAAGCAGTCCCATATTGTTAGAAAACGGTGCTGTTTTAAGTATGGCTCCGCGTTGAATTTATTTTCCGCAGCACGCCTCAGTGGGGGTTCTCTTTCGGAGCTATCCAAGATCACTTGTAAATTTCCAAGGAATAAGAGTCGAATAGCCGTTGGATACTCTTGAAGCTCCTGTGGAGTCGATTCCACGGGAGATGAAGGTTCTCATTGAATCCCATTAGTAAGCAAACCAAATTCAGAGCGATGAAAAGTCATTTTCTTGACGAATACTATCTGCTTTCTTCGCTGTACAGCTGTTGAAAGAAAGCTTCAAAACTGTTCACAAGGCGATTTCGCGGGCCATGTTCAATTTTTTTTCGCAGTTATGTAGCTAAACCTACGCGTGAAGGATGCTTTTTTCCTTCCTAGAAGAAACGTTTACCAGCTGTTTACAAACTTCGCATCTAGATTGCCGTGGAATCTCTTGATCAATTTCTTGATTTGCACAACCGTAGTGCTCTCATTCTAGGCACATCATCTCGTTGAAAAAAACGGTGCTAAGTATGGCTCCTCGCTGAATTTATTCCCTCAGAGCCTCAGTGGGTCTCCCCTTCAGAGCCTACCAGCCACCTTGCCAAACTTTCGCAAGTTCTATTCTTCCGTCAAATTAGAACGCGAGGGTGAATAGTACTACATATCGTCTGTGAAACGGGAAATTCGGCAATCGGAAGAAGTTTTTATCGCGACAAAATGTAAGCACATCCCTCAGCGGCCAAACATGATGTTCTCCGTTGCCCGTTGTGTCATCCTTGAGCAGCTTTTATATTTTGCAATCCGTGCAAGTCAGCAGCATGACTTTAGAAGATGCCAAGTACCACTGACCGCGCTTCACCGCTATTCGCTTGGTCGCTGGACGGATCAAAAGAAATTTGTACCAGACGTGATTTGATTAGCAGTCGAAACGGCTCAACGAGTACCGGTGGAGTACAGTCAGTCACAATCGCGGGACTCCCAGATCGCTCGAGTTGCGAGGTATGAACGCGGCCTTAGACACCAGAGCTGAGCATGGGACTGAACATCACATGTTCTTCTTCGGAAATCAGTGTTCAGCGCTCATGAAAAACTAATGGATAGGGCAATCTGGAGCTCACCTGCCCTTATGAAAAACCAATAAAAAGTACAGCTGGGGCTCGTTGGCACTGATAATCTCTCCTGGGTCAGCTGTGAAAACAAAGCTCGTTTTTCACCTATAAATATTCCGCCTTGCCTCCCTAACTTCACTGCACACCTGGGCTTCGAATACGTCGCCTGTGGAACCTTCTAAAATGTTCACGGTAGGTGTGAACTTCAACACGGTCTTTTCACATGAAAGAGTGAAATTTCAGTCTGGCATTCTCCTATTGAGCCTTTACGGCCTCTGCATTGGATATCGCCCGACTCCAGACACACGTACGTCTCATGCTTTTTCTATCGTAAGAGCTGATGAAGAAAATAACGTAAGACAGCCAACTGGTCGTCTTTGGGCGCACTCTCCCGTCCTTCTGCCTCGCCAGACCTATCTTCCACATCCCTTCTTCCTTTGCTATCCTTTTTTCCTGATTATTTATTCCCCCTATCGCGAAGTACGACCGTGGGCAAACCAGTTATTATTGGTTACCGCTGTTTCGCAGCAGATCGCCCTTGGCAGCTCGAAACAATTGCACGACACGACCATCGTTGCCCGGTAGGAGTCTACCAAGGCTTCAGTTGTCGTTTCGAGCCCGAACTCGACACGACTTCTTGAGCACACGTCCTGCTGCTCACGATCTTCCCCGAAAGACACTTTAACAACACTCACTCTTCTAATCTGTCTATTCTTATAGAATCTTGTGGCAATGACGTCGGTAAATTCATGGACGACAATACTCGCTACAAATTCCTCTACTATCACGACGGACCCCGAACTGTACTCGCTTTGGGAGAATCGCCAGATAACAACTACGGTTTCCTCCCACCTGCCAAGAATCTATTCCAAATGGTCAGTTTGAAGATATTTGAGGGAGGTTTCGCTTATGTCAACAAAACAGGTTGCATGGCGCATTCCGGTGACGTGGTAGAATGATACCACAGGAAAGAAACAGGGCTGCTGGTGCGGCGGGCCGCGTATAGGCAGTGAACGAAAAGCGAACTGTAACGGGTGGCCACTTTGAGACCTGTTCTCGAAGCCCTCTAGCAGCAGCTCCCTAGGCACCCCTCTGCTGTTCCAAAAACGCTCTAATAATTACAATGCGGATTTTCTTTTCTGAATTTCCACGATCATCTTTCTCAGTTGCCCTTCCGTATTCAGAGATGGAACTGTTCCCTAGAGCAAGAGGCGAGAAAGTTGACCAAAGATTGTCCTTCGACCGTTCCAGG
>MU930218.1:2736-28002 GCA_036418165.1 Cooperia oncophora
GCCGAATCTACCGAAGGGAGGAGAACCTTCGATCAAAATCTGGTCTGAATTTCAAAGCAGAGGGCAGTGAAGGGTGAATAATGGCAGAATTTCAATAAAATCCGCAAAGCACCTCAAGCAAGAGCAAAGAGATTATTCTTGAAAACTCCCACAAAGGGAGACGTAAGCCCGCGAGAACCCCTCATTGGGAGCGAATTTCAACACGACGAGTTGTACTGATGAAGAACTGCATTTATTTAGAACCCGTTCCATCCATTCGATGAAAAAGTCTTTCTGAGTGAGACGATCTTTGAAGAGAAATCGTAAAAAAAACAAATAAGTGCCGCCCTTTTTGCGGATACTCCTACAACACAGTAATATATCATTGTAAATTGCGAGTTTTGTGTGTACGACGTGAATTTTGACAAATGACAACGAAGGCGGGGGGACATCGGGGGTGACTGGGTGATAGGGAAATGTGAGAGAGCACAAGAGAATACGAAATTGAAAACATGAAAACCTCCAGGATAACGGGGAAAAAACCCCGAAAGTGAACGTTTGATAGGCAGCTGGCCCCGATGAGCGATCAACACACATCAACCGCAATGTCTTCAGTAGCCGACGAAAAACCGATAAATCAATAAGTCAATACGATACATGAAGCCAATGAGCACTGCTTGAAGGTACAGTAACCGATTGATGAAATCGATCCCTATTAGGGATTGAAACGATCGATGAACGAGTCCCGGCTACTGTAGAGTAGGGCAGACTGCCGCCAGCCGACCGGCCGAGGTCGAATGGAACAACCAGATTCCGTCGCTGTCGTTCAACTCTGCGTCTCTGTTCCCTCAACTGTCTTTGTCACTCTGCGTCGCGCCCGATTCTCACATTCACAACAAGTCTCTCATCGCTACCGTATCCTGGCTCCTCCCACTTCGTTCGGTCTCTCTGATCATCGCCGATATCGGTCACACTCCTCGATCAGTACACTCCTTCCGAGACCGTTTTACAGTCTGCGTCTTCTTGTAATGATCGTTTTATGATGGGAGTTGGCGTGTGTCCAAGAATATTATATGAAAAACATTTTTATGAATCTCCACGAATCTCATACACATTGGACGACAATTATTATCACATCATAAATCAATTCCAGGAAGATCAAACAGGCAATCGATATGGGGCGGAGCTACAGAACACGTACTACGGTGAACAATTGTCGAACAAAAGCTTGACATTCACAAAATCATGAGAAAGCTCTTCAACTTGAAGGCAGCAACATGGAATGGCTATGAGTTATTAAAGTGCATACAGTAGAATCAATAAGTCCTTTATCGATTAATATATCGATCTTCTAAAGCTCAACGAGGTTGATCTACAAATCGGATTCGCTGATCTTCTTGTTGGAGAGGAGAAGCGGCTCGATGTATGGTGGTGGATGCTCGCCACGTTCCTTGATGAATTCCTCCCACAACGTCTTCAGCAACGCCAACGTCACCATTTCGCCGGAATTCTCAGCTGAAATTACGAGGGTTAACTGTGGGAAAGAAGTGTAAAGACTAGAGAAAAATAGAGAAAGGAAAGAGTGAAAAGTAAGGAGAAGGAAGAACCGGTTACTCACCGACAAGTCGAATTAGGAATACCCCGTCTACACGCAACTTCTCGACGACAAATTGTTGGAGAAGCGAGCGTTTGTGCAGACTGCGAGCCACATTTGGATCAATCTGGAAAATGTAGAGGAAAATTGCTGAAATTATTTTAACAAGACTTCTGGGCTGTCCCCTCTCCAGAAACTAGCCGAATACTAGTAGAAAAAAGCTCAAGATGCCAGTGGACTGGAAATCATGAATGGTGAGAGCAGTCAGGCGTCGCGGCAAAAGAAGAACTACTGCAGACATCCAGACGTCGCTCGTTGGTGAGTTACATGCCGAGAACACTTTGGGATTGAGGAACGCTTAACACTATTGGGGGGGGGGGTCGTACTGTGTCTTATGGCGAGGGGCTCCATTTTAGAGAATTTTTATGGCCATGCCAGCACTGGTGCAGCTGCCAGTGACTGCAGTGGGACGAAGTTCCCAAAATGGCTGAACTAGGATAAAAGGAGGCCAAGAACCTGGTTCTATGGTGGGTTGTTATGGTCAGTCGGACGTTATTAACGGCATCCATCCTCCTAACTGGTTTCAAATTGGCTCTTGAGCTGACATTATAAGATTTGGCAGTGGCTGTATTTCCAGGCTAGCCCAGGCACCTAGGGAGAGGCCCAGCACAATAGAACCTTTCGATGGAATGGGATGCCGAGTTATGGACAAAAGACTCGATCCTAGTCAGAACTCGAGCCTGGACCCCACGATTTCCAGTACAATCCTGGAGCCCCTTCATCATTTGCCGAATACCGTCGTGAACAAATAAGGCCACACGTGTTTGATCTCTGCACTTTTGAACTTCGACACTTCGGAAAGAGGAACAGAGGCCCAGAGGTTTTCCAAGCGATAGAAAAAACCCGTAAAACATGAAAAATGAATAATTGATTGATTGAGCATGAAGAGGAGTAACAGACCTGTTGAATGTAGTTGTTCACTAGGGCTTTGCCAGTGACTGAAGTCATTGCGGTGGCAATTGCCCATTTGGCGAAGCTGTACACACTGGAAAGGATTTCATGTGAATAACCTGCTTAGAATTCTTGGAAGCATCCCAGTGAACATTTTAGTTCTGTTGATCAGAAAAAATCCAGTCTCAGAATTCAGCGTTCTATAGCTTCTTATGGGGATAACCTAACGCCGTAAGAGGTCATAGAGCGGAATCTGCAACGTCGGAGAACATTCACATGGGTCTAAGGATCACACCAAGCACATCTCTTCCATAGCAAGTAGCTGAGTACTGCCGTGATCTACGTGGACGGCATTTAAAACCCATGAAACCCTCAGAGCTAGGGACATTTCAATGGACTGATGGAGACTGTGCTACTCAATTAGTCGTTGACCTTTAGGTTCCGCTTCTGTCCTGCTCCAGTCGCTCTTCAAGACGAAGAAAATCACTTCACAGTGTCGGGTATTTTGCACGTAATTGATAATTACAGTAGGTTGCGAGTCTACTGAGGTGGGAGCTGGTGCGACACTTTGCGAAGTTCAAACAACGTACCATGCAATTAAAAAAGGTAAATAAAGGTATTTAGTGATGCAGCTTTCATTTTCACACCAATTTTCTGGCGTTTTGTTGGGTTGCATCTGGAAAGTACGAAGAAACGACTGTGGGCTAGTGAGGAATGGGAATTCCTGCCTGAGGAGGCAGGGGGAGTTAGGAGAGGTGAGGGACAAACTACGGAGCAGACGAAATAACCCCTCGCTGAAAAGCAATACCCTCTGTGGGAATGAGTGAGTACTATTTTCTCTCCTGCCTGCCTTAGATCAAATGTATTGAGCGCCCTGTTGGCCCGATATATTGTAAAATACAGAGCGCAAAATAAAATTGGCCCACATTTCGTGGCTTAACAGGACTCAGCAGGATTTTACAAAATCGCTCGGCGCATATGGGGATTGTCACAGTGCGCCCCCCCCCCTTCCTCACCCTTCTATACATAACGGTCTAGATCCCTTCTCGAGATTGATGGCGATGAGAAGTACTTTCACTACTCTGGGGGGAGGGGGTTAAAGAGCAAAGCTTTCGTTGTGCAATCAATTGATAATTCCAAAAGCAATCTACTTCTGTTTCTGCTTACCTGACGATCAACATGATGCATAACCAGTACCACAAGGCGACGAAGATCTTCTCATTGAACATGTTGATCATCAGAACGCACTGTACTGTATGTCGATGTAGATTTCCAAGTACTCTGACGTCATAGTCACACATTGTGATCCTGAAATTCAGGTTAATTTATAGGGATATGTATAGGTTACCTAGCCGGGACTGCCAGAAAATGCTAGGGTGGAACAGCAAAGGAGGAGCGGGTAAATGAAAGCTATTAAACGCCAAAAGCCAGAAAAGTTTGTGAGCGTGTTCATGCCAGGTTTCTTAAAGAGTCGCCTCTGGCCTCACAAAAGTCGGAACTCGGAAATCGGATAAGGGAGGAACAAAAGCCTAAAGAGGGGCGAACTTTCTTTGACCCGTTCGCAGTAATATCCACCTCCGGTGGCGGACAAAAAGCTGTGGCAATGCCCACCATTCTTGTCCATTTTTCACACAGGGCAATCTGACCGCATCGCCACCACCAGTGGTGGACGTTCGGCTTGCCATGAACGGCTAAGGGACAAATTTTGGGTCTGTCCACTTAGCCCCATATTTTGGCGTGGTCTTAAAGTCTCTGGAGGGTAAAGGGGTTGGATGGCCTGAGTGGAAAACGATTCGGAATGTGACCCACAGAGTGCGTCCCTGGTGAGCGGACTGCTCGCCAGTACACCACCTTCACCATTTGATAAGTCTAGCCTCAGTTAATTAATTGACTTTACGGAAAGCGATCGACCCACCTTGGGAAGTTGCCAGTTTCGGGCCATTCTCGTCCGTTCCACAAGTCCAGCGACACATCCAAACCCCATGTGTACGACTGAACACCCAGCACGTTCTTGAGGAAGATGAACTGGAAGACGGCGTTCAGCGCGTAGAGGAATTTTACGGCCTGAAATTCGGATTTTTTTAGTGACTTCTGGGATAGCCACTCAACTTCATCATCTAAGACTAACCACATAAACGATAGTAATGTAGCTACCGCTTGTGAGTCGTCGTGCTTTTCCTGCTTTCACTAGAGCGACAGAATGCTCCTGAAAAACTGCTCAGATGACGTCATTCTGGGACGATGACGTCATTGTTTACCTGAACAAGGAATGCGGCGATCGTTTTCATGTTCTTTTGACGTGTGCCCTCGTCCATGTTAGCATGCATGCTGCATGTGTCACAGATGGCTTTCACCTTGAAACCTGAAACTAATCGATACTAATCGATACTTACGGAAACTGTAGAGATCCACAAACCTGAGCTTTCATAGACAGAACGCCATATGACGACGGGAAGATAGAAGAGAATCGCCTGCGCAGCGAGTATGAACGGTACCCACTGGTAGTAACCTGCAAAACGAGTGAATCCTCCCATTCCTGTCAATCATCCGATCATCCTTTCATACTTACCAATTTGTTTTGCTTCACGTTCCGTATGATTAGAAGGGATTTCGATCACATGTTGTGCAAAATCGAACGCATTATGGACTTTGACGTCAGTCATCGGTATAAAGTACGTATTTTGTACGTAACAGTAATCTAACGCATATTCCATCCACCATCCTGTAATCGATAATCGATCGATATCTTTTGCGATGTTGAAGAAGCATCGCCTTTTTTCCTATGCGAATGATTGTCTCCCAATGAACGCATCGGTTGATGCAAAACATACAAAAACCAGAGGAGGACACAAATCACGAGGATCAGCTGGGGAAACTGCAGAAAAAATCAATAATTGATCGATCAGTTGATAAAAAAGAAGGGCAGTGTGAATAAATTGAAAAAAGTCTAACGAACCTTTGTAATAGGCAGGGAACCAGCACTGAATAGGTGAGCCGACAAAGCTGAAAACCATCATTCTCTGTGATAATGATCACTAGCCACTAATCGATATCAATCAATACCTCCATCCAGAGATGAACGCTGATGCCAGCACAAGACCGACAGTGGTGACACAATAGTTCAGACGATCGGCAAAATCACCGTCAGAAAGTGGTGAAACGGCCGATAGAAGGCCCTGTACAACATTCATCCCGAGGCCAGATGGATAGCGAAGGCGTGATACCTGCAACAAGGGCGGTGCTTGACTTTTGGGAGGGGCAACTGATAAGAAAGTAACGGACGAGTTGAAGGATCCAAATTAACGACTGGTAAGAAGTTAACGAGCGAGTTGAAGAATTTCCAGGTGACTGAAGCGATGGCACTGTCAAGGATTACTACTACCAGATAAGTACACACGATAAAAGGCACATTATCACTACAGTACACCTCGCTACAGGACCAACAATGGCATTCCGGTAATGTTTGCACTCGTGGCACACGTATGGGTACACAAACATAACATTTCCCATGAATGGAATGCATGGCCAGGACCTGTTCACGACTAATACAAACGAAATACATGACTGTTCGATCGATACAGGCGGATATTGATTGTTTTTCGGTAGGAACTGTCCGAATTGATCGGGTCTGTATGTGAATGACGGTAGAATCGACGTTGACGGTCGTCAGCCTTCCCGTAGTGGAGGCGGGGGCGCGCGGTGGCATTTTCATGTTCTCTCGCTCTTTGCCAGCTCTGACTCGCCCTCATCATGCGATCAGTCGATCTCTCATCGAAAGAGAGACGATCGTTTCTCTGCTTCTCTGCGCCTCTCCGTTCTCTGAAGAGATCATCTGTAATGAGATTCACGTTGAGAGACGTGTACGGGAGTAACGTTTCGGGGGTTCGGGAGAGAGAAGGACCGGATAGACACGGCTGGCAATAACGGCTATGACGCGTGGCCAGGAATTGAAGCAGAAAGTACTGCTCATTCCAGGCGATGAAATAGTTGTCAAAAGGATGCAGACGGAAGTCTTCGAGTTGAGTCGACCTATTGGGAAACGCCTGTGCACTCTGATTCTTTCAGGCCATAACAACAAGTCAAGGCTAGCACTAACGTTCCAGACATGCTGTGGGACGAAAGTTCTGAAGCAATTCGGTCTTGTGGGGGCAGCCGAGTGTATATCAGTGAAGCTTTACTGGGCCACCTTGTAAAAGACCGTTAGTTACCTCCGAAAGTGAATCACCAAAACTTTCAGCAGCCTTCACAGAAGGCTCATCAAATCTCATCAAAGCGAAAGACTGCCTAATTAAGAATGAACCAGCCAGAGAAAGACAGCGAAAATACGTAACATGCCCCTTCCGGCCGAACAACGAAAAGGTCGGCTTTCCTGTCTCGTACAGCACTCCCCTCACCTTCGCTTCACAGATAAGCACCCTGTTCACCCCTCCTCCCACCCCATTATGGCAGAGCGCGCAGCGATCGACTTGGTCTTCTAATCGCACAAACGCGAAAAATCAAGAACAATCAGCAAAATTTGGCCCAATAAACTGTAGATGGACACTCAAAAAACTTCGCTCACTCATCCGGAAACTCGTTGCTTCAGCATTGGTGCCCACGATCAGCCCTGGACGGTCAGTCACTGCAACGTCACTGTGGAGTGGCTAGAACCATTCCTGGAGTCCTTCACCAATAAAGGCTTGCCAGCAACCGCCTGACACCCACTACTCGCTGCCAATAGCCTTACGAGGCAAGAAGTCCTTCCTCTCCACCGTGACCAATTCTGGTTTTGAACTCCAGTCCTTCATATCCTTTTCAAAACTGTTAGAGCTCCAAATTCATTGTTAGGCCAAATAAGACCCTTCTCCCTCTAACGACCAAAAAAACGGTCCTCTTCGTATGAGACCTTTCAGACGTTCTGACCGGACTTGCGATGTTGGGGTTCCATTTTCCTCAAAGTATCTATATTAGGGTTGCCAGAAACATTTTGCTCACATTTCTTCAACCTTTCTTTTTATAGAGAGGCGTAAAAGAGAAATCAGACAGCTTATTGCGAGGCCTTGCAGTTTTTGGACCACTTCGTAGATGCATCGCTTAATAATCAGTGCCGGCGCGACGCAAAGTTAGGACACCGATCTTCAGTTTTTGACTTGGGCCTCCGTGGAGATTTTCTCGGCCATATAATGTTAGAGCATTTTCTCGGCCATATAATGATTAAGTACTGGAGGCAACTAGCAGTCAGAAAGAGCAATGTCTGGACTACACCGGTGCAAGGGGAGTAGCCATCCAGCTCTATGGCATGAGATCTCGACATCGGACTTTTGGACGCACTGAGCTACCAGATCACGTTGAAGCGCGACTGCTGCGGACGGGAATTTACCCCTATCGTCGCATTCGCTTCACACATCGTGAATGCTTTCGCGCACGGATTGACGAGGAAGCAGCTTCTTCATCCAGCAGTTTCCCGACCCACAGCTCCCTCAAGCTGAGTTCACAGGTACACCCAAACCTCACTTCGTCATTCAAACTGTAGGCTCCCGCTCTGAAGCATTAGCGTCGTGGAAGATTGTCTGATAATTGTAGACATCGTCCTTATGCAGCTCCATTATTTCGGCATCGACAGCTGTCATGCTGGCGCCAGGGTGGTAGAAGAAAGAGTTTGAGGAAGCGCTTGAAGGGGTCGGTGCCAAAGGTAGCGGATAACATTCTTGTCCATATTGCAGAATAAGGAGAAGCAGGAGTCAAGCCAGTGATACTAATAGAAAGACCATTCCTTGATGTATAACTGCTCACATTACCGGTTAACCCTCTTCAGGTAATGGGCAAGTATTTTGGGTTCAAAAAAGTATGACAGAACTTCCCGCCAACCTAATATCTACTAGATGACCACGAAGAGCACAATGGGCACATCATGGTGCTGAGAGCTTCTCCAGCATCCTTAGGACGAACTCATCTGAGTTGCGGCACTTCCAGTTTTTCACATGAAGCTTCATGAAGCTCTTTGAATGCCCTATCGAATCATTTGAGCCCAATCTCGTACATCTGGTTGGAGAATCCTCAGCGTACTGCGTGCCCTAGAGGACCGCCCCGTTGACTGAGACGGGGTGCGATCCACGGATGTTCTGGAGACAGCTTTCCTCTTACCACTGCATTATTTTGTTATATAGAGCAGCACAAAGATCAGAGACAGCGCGATAGTATCGAACAATCCACGGGGGAAGGACAATAACGAAAAGAACTTTGGCACAGAACCGGTTTACTGTTCAGTCGTTAGCTTTGGTCTACTTGCACTTTCCATTAGACACAGCTCTGCTACTTCGTATAGAATCAAGGGGAGCACAACTTGCACTCAGTTGTACCAGCAGTCAAACTCTAGGGTGGAGGTGGTGCATGCGGTGGCACGTACCCAATCTGGGTGTTTTTAAGGAGGGGGGGGAGGTCCAGTCCTGAATCGTCTTTTCTGCCCATACCCCGTAATAACCTCAAAGCTTTTGATCCTTCCCATGTTGGTTGTTCAGCACTCTACGAGGATTGCAGAGACTCTACAGAATCAACCTGCTTGTAGCTGAAGTGGTCACCGCAAGTCATTGCCTAGGCTTGAGAGTATTTCGAACCACTAGGATTCCCACTGGAAAGGGAACACGTGGCGCGATCCGAGAAAGGGTTGATCAGCGCCTAAAGCTTCATCCCAGGCAACTTTCAACATCGATGTAGTAGATGTCATATCTGGACTAAAGTTTCCCCAATTTTCTTGCATAAAATACAGGTAAGGTACCGTCAGCAAGGGGTATTTTGATCCAATGTCCGAGGGTCCAACCTGGACCTACGGAAGTGCGCCTGCTCTGCTCAACTACATGGGTTCACGTCGTGCATGATGCAATCGCCGTGACAACTTGAAGAAACTTCTACGATGTAGCAGAGTTCGTCAGGCCGAATGGCCATGTACTTTGTAGCGATGACGGCCGATAACCCTCTGACTCATCGACTATGTCGGACAGGAGAAGTGGATGTTATTCGAAAATTCACGGTCCAACTGTAGTGATGAAATTTACAATGGGGATCAAGTTATCACAGATTCTCAAGAAGCGGGTGTGAAATTCCTAAGGTTATACTTCTGGAGTAGAATTGGTGAGGGGAAGTCGAGGTGGGAGAAAGCGGCCAACAAGCGCGAATCAGTGGGAAATGCACGTGCAAGGAACTGATGCTCTGTCCAGCAGAACATCTGCTATGCCTGTGAGTCTTCTTCCGACCCAATAGTATCCATAGCGCCTAATAAGCTGAAGGGGCACTGAAGGATTCCTCGTGCGAAGGCATAATAGGATAACCTGAAATCATGAGAGCTTCTGTCTAAATTAATGAGATTTTAGTAAAATTTTTGAGTAAAACTTTACATAGTATTTTGATTGTTAGATTTCTTACTACACTTTTCTTATCTAAGTTTAGAGGGGGTGACTCAAAGAAGTAGCTTAGTTTCCGTTTCGCACGTGCCCTTAGACGGAAACCAAGCAGTTTGTAATATCCTCCTTCTGTGCTCATCAGTAAGGGAAAAGGAGGAATAAGGTGTTTATTGTGATAATTTACTATTATATGAATTTAGTAAAGGTTAGTAAATGTTTTTTTGAGTTAATTTAGTTGCTTCTTTTTGTACGAAGCTTTACTTGTTCAATTTCATGTAACAAATTTCATGTTACATATGTAGCTCCTTTTCTAACACTGATTGGGAAAGAGCTCTGGATCAGGTAGTTTAATTCAACATTCGGTAATTCATTCGGACGGCAGTAATCCGAGTATTCTCACGAGGGCTCAACGCAACCGCTCCAAGGTTTGTCGGGCTTCATTTGTCGTGGCAATCCCTGTTACATTTCATTGTGCTTTAGCCACCACATCGTCGTTGTTTCGATAGGCAGCGTCTTGGCAGTAATTGGGCGCCCTTGCAGGCAGACAGCTCGGAGAAGCTACCCCAGCGCAGTTCGGCTCGGTGAGGGCAAATGGTACTTCGCGCAGCCCGTATAGGCCACCTTGTGAAGAGCTGTAATTTCTTGTAAACAAAGTGGCTCGCTCGTACCATATCGTACCTCACAGGACTTTACAAGTATCACCAAATAAAGACGCCTATTTATTTAAATGAAAGTTATCAAGGGGAGCTAGCACGTAAATAAGCGTAATCACAATTCCCCCCAAGCCGAGCACCCGCTCTACTATTTATCACTACCTTACAGCATGAGTGGAGAGAGCGTTCAGCTCCAATGAAATCCTTTTGATGTGCCACGCATGTTTCTCCCATCACAGCACCAATGTGGCATTCTAATGTGCATTTGCTCACATAACGTGCCTTTGGTAGATTTCGTGGACTAATGGGCCATGCCAACATCGAGTGCTATAAGGAAGGGTACAGCAATCGTTGTGGGACACATATGGGGGGTGGTACTTTCAGGCTTGAGAGGGGAAGGTAGTGTTCGGTTGGGGCGGAGGTCGTATGTATCTGAGAAGAAATTCGACGGAAAAAGGATTTCCGAGATTTTTCCCCGATTTGTGAACCTTTCCGCCGTGATTTTTACTGTTTCATGGTATTGCAGGCCCCTCCCCCAGCTCGACGGAGAAATCTCTGAGGACAAAAATCGTGAAAATGTGGGAAATTGGCAGGTAAGTGTGTGGGAAGGGGGGGGGGAGGGAGTTGCTAGCGCGACTATCCCTAGGTAGGGGGGGTGGCTACAAGACCTTTCCTGAGAGGCGGTCCGTACTGGCCACCACCACTTTCCACACATCACGATGCGTACCCTGTGTACAGGACCACGTGCTTGTAGAGCAATTTAACTCTCGCAATCGATTCTGGCGCCCAACCGGTCGCGACGAGTTGGAAGCCCAGGTTAGTATGAAGATGAGTTGATCCGAGATTTATTGCCACCAAGAGTAAGTAGTAAGTGACGTCATCTGCAGCTATACCACCCCCTGGGTCTTTAAGAGCAGCTTAGTCTTGCAAAAAAGCGACCAAACAGGCGCTTTTCAGCGAAGTGCGTCAGTCATTACACTGCACATTCGTGTGGGCCAAGGAATCCAGTTAACAAACATGGAAGCTTGCTCGGCATTCTATTTCGGTCAATTTGCTTTGTTTGCTACAGCTTTTCCTCACACTGGAATTGGTCCTGACGTTCGAAATGGCACTTCGCGTTGCCAGCAAGCAATTCGACACTCCTGACCAGTATCCATTGTGATAGTTTTTGACGATCTGGAATTTGACCTTTCACAGTGGGTGATCTTTCTTATCATTGCTTTTATTCAGTCGTGGGAAGTTTTTTGCTGGTGCTGAATGATATCCAGGAAGTTTCATACGTGATAGATGTTCACCACCTGATAACGCGATGATGTCAACCAGCGATGATCCCACACAGATGCTTCATCTCCCCCAAGATGAGCTCTCGTCGTCATATGACACATCGGTCGCCGATGTTCCTGTTATCGGTATATCACGGAATGAAAACAATGAGCTTCGAAAAGCATAAACAGCAGCTGCAAAGAATCGTTCAGGCCACAGGTTATGATGCTAACATCGAACGATCACGATGGAAAGGGGACCGGAATCTGATTTTGAACCCCTCCCAAGGGGATCCCTCTGTCAGAAATGGCTCAAGGTGAATAGATTCAGCAGGATGCACCATATATTCGACTCACATCTACAAGGGTATATGACAAGAAAATTGTAATTCCTCGGTTCGGGCGGAGTTCAATAGGGTGGTCTACGGTGGCGGAGAAATCGACTATCTCGCTGATCTCAGGCACCACATCGCGGTCGCTGCCAGAATCTCTCGATGCTTTCGTCCAGAAGGCTGTGGCGGAGTGTCATGATAGTATTTAATATGCTCTTTAATATGGTGGTAAAAATGTCCGATCAGAATTTAATAAAGTGTAACTTATAGCGCCTCGAAGTCAATGAAGAAAGTGACTTTTTTTGGCCCTCCCCTCCCTGTATGTGATGTGGTGAATGTACCGCAAATGACGATAGTTCCAGGTAGTAGATGGCGACAACAGCCAATTCTAGCCAGAAATAGTCATCATTGTCTACGATGTAGGGTTATGCATTGAAGTCCGCGGTGCCCCAATCGTCTGGTTAACACGAGTTGAGAAAACGCCGCGCCCCATCGCCGCGCGCGGCAGAGCGGCATATTGCGATTCTCTTGCCCGTCTCCCCCATTTCAACTAGTCACGAGTTGAAGGGCAGTGCGAACCGCATTACAGATTAAGTCCGGGTTTTCACTGAGACAGTTTGATTTCGAAGGCTTCTTGTTCTTATCCAGGGGTGCAAATGATGTGGTTTAATCTGATTTTATATGTTATCTTTATAGCTACTATGTTTTACAAATGTTTCTAAACATATAAAATTTGAAAAGGGTGCTGATTCTTTAACAGCTTGTTAGTTTCATGCTCCGCCTGTGCTTAGCATATTGAGTTAATACTCCCCCACCTCTCTGTGTGCTCAAATTCTACAGCTTCTGTAGGCTGGCTTTGCATGGCATGAGCAAAATCGCTACTAAGCAGGCACCCTCCACCGCTAACCTTTTCAAGTCCAGTTACTGTTCGACTTCACGACTTCCCATTTTTTTCCCTTTATACCACCTTGTCAAAAGAAATTCAGCGAGGAATCTGTACGCACGTATTGAGTAGGATGTCCGGAAACTCTTCGAAACATCTTTCTTTTCACTCAGAGCAGGTGTAGCGAGCGAAACGCGCTAAAAGAAAAGGCAGTTCTGATAGGATAGGTAGAAGTTGAGGACTGTGTTCAATTTTGCGGCGGCAGTTCCGCCAAGCGCGACTAGCAACGTTCAGCAGGCTATCAGCAGACGTCAGGGCTTGGGGATAGATAGGTTGTGGATCCAGGTGCTGCCAGCGCTCTACAAGCGTCCACAAGCGAGCAGGCAGCAGAACTGCCTGGTAGGGAGTATGTGGGTGGCAGGAGGGAAAACAGCTGTCTCTACCCTTCTCTCTCCCCATACGTTACCAAGTCTCTATACCGCTCCCATCGCCCCACACGCTCCACCGTACGCGCTGTTCGCTGATTAGATGCTGGCAGACGCAGATTAGTATCTTACTATCCTAATCGGTATTGCTACTGGACGTTTTGGAACGGTGTGGACTCTCTGGCAGCTTGTGACGATTTGGCCAATGTTATAAACGCCGTTAGTAGACAGAGAGATCAAGAACAACATATCGTCCTTCTCATTACTGTGGACAATGGCGATGAAATTTTTTTACTACAGTGCTATCAACACAAATGTCACGGTTTGTTACTTCAGCGTCATGCTATGACTGTAGTGTGTTCACTTCAAACGCTGGTTGAAGACAGCCCCGCCGTTCAGTAAGTACGTGGTCATCTTCCTCTGTGCAAGTAGTACAGCCCCTAAGCTTAGAAAACTATCACACTCCTCTTCGCGACTCCACAACGGAGCCGATGAAGCAAGCTACCTGCCCCTCAAAGTTCTCGTTTCAAACGCCTCTGAGTTGAACAGCCTCACTTGCTAGATGCCCCTCCGCTCATTGTCCTTTTGTTAGGGGCGGTGGCATGTAAGTCGGCATATCATGTCTTTTTCGCTGACCACGTTCTTGCTCATAAGTAACTTCTGCTTTCCTTTATTACATTTTATTCATTAGCAGCACATACAGTCAACTTCATCTCATCTCGCAGACGTGAGCGGGTTGAAGCGCTGTAAAAAATCACGAGCGACGACCAAAATTCTCGTTGGTGCTAAAGGCTCGACGCTACTAAACACACCAAAAGATGCACGCTACCGTAACCCTTAATTCGGACGCCGAGTTTTTAGAAAGTTTATTTTCCTTTTCAAGAGTTTTTCTTCCGTGTTTTGTTGTTTTCCGTATTCTTTTTTGCATTGGATGATATCCATTACTGGGAGATGCAAAAAGGGATTTGTGAGCCAGGGGTTGCACAATGACCGCAGGGCTGTGTGACTGACAGGGAGCGATCTTGTTTATGGTGTTCTTGAGAACTCTTCTTGCTTTTTCTCTTCTTTGGAGAATTACTTATCAGCTACTGTTTCGTAATTGAAAAGCAACTATCCATGACACTTTTATCGCGGGAGCTGTCTTCAAATCACCGTCGTCGATGGTACTCGTAGTACCCTCCCTGTACCTGCAATAAGTGTCCGATCCCTGTTTGATGTGGGAGTTTAGCTTCAGAAATATCTCATTGCTTCCTTCTCCACTTTCTAGTATTGACTCTCCATGGCTGCCGTGGGAAGCAGGGCAGTCCAAGGTTGAGGAAAATGGATAGGATGACATCCACCACGATTGGATGCCCTTCTTTATGAAGCATTAAATGGGCCTATCGGAAATGCTCAAATCTATAATATCCAGGACAGCAAGAGTCGTCCACTTCCAAGCGAACAATGTGGACTCCTTCCATTGGGGGTCTTACAACCCCATACCACGCAAATTTGATGCAACCCACTCAACGAGAGCTCCTCAAGGATGATGTACCCTGATTGCAAGTTCATACACCATCCTTGAGGGAGCGAACAGTTCGCTTAGCTGGGTTTGGATCCGATTCCGCCACAAGCATAAGTGGTGAAGATGTGGTTCAGGGCACCCGAGACAGAACGTCATGCTCAGAATCGGTACCCCTACTTAGTTGACCTAACTCATCGCCCAATCAAATGTTTCACAACAACTATTTTTGAGATAGCGTAGTAAAGTAACAGGTACGGAGTGTACGCTACCACCACACAACTAATCTAATACCAAAGTGCTGGTTTGAGCCAGCTAGGTAGTTTGGAGTATTAGCTGGTTTGTGCCTTGGACGTGAAGTGAATGAAGTGCCTTGGACAACGTGAGCTGTACCCATGAGGCGAGTAGCGTCCTCGCAGGGAATGTCATCCTTTTTAGAGAAAAGGAAAGCTAACAATGGGCCATCGCAACCCATCCTGTTGCTCCGCATCATCTAGTTCAATTTCCGGGACTCAGGGGACTATTTTACAGAAATCATCAGCTCATTCAGCTCGTTTAGACTTCTGCATCATTGCTGAACCCGACTGCCTTCGCCGATACTCCTTCGACCCACTTTCTAAAAGCTTACTCTTGAAGGCACATCCCATATAAGGGCAGCTCCTCCACTGAATAAGGTACCTCATTCACTCATGGAATAATCATCGTTAAACGAATTAGATTCTAGTCCCAGCCTAAGCACAAAGGCTTCCGCTCTAGTCATCTAGGCGGAACCAGTGAACCTTGCGTCTCCTCCATTGGTGCGTCTCTCTCTCTTTCATTGAAGTTTAAAGAGGGGGGTCAACGAAGAAAGCGCAGTGTAAGATACAATTCTTCTTCCTGTTATGACCAAACGAGCGAGGAATGAATCTCTTATAAATTGTGCAAGATGGACCACAACTCTCTGAAGGCAGCAATCTATAACATTTAGGGTTCCAGTTTTTGGAGAGAAGAAGGCCTTAAAAGCATTTTGGCATTTTAAGGCATCTAGGCTTCCATCAGTATTGCCTAAAGAAAAACACACCTGCAAGAATCGCTCTCGCGCAAAGTATCGTATTAGCCACAAATTTGTTCCGACGGCTTCCAACCACCGACAAGCTGTTCCAAAAAGGGGACAAAAACGAAATAAAAAAACCAGCAGATTTGTGCCGTTCTTCGCTATGTACTTGTCTATCCTATTATAAGGAAACTTACATTGAGAGACTAGATTGTGTTCCACAAGATAAAGAACGAACTTATTCCGAAGTACTAAGTAGCACGGATAAATCACTCAAAACGTCCAGGATTAGGGTACTCCCTACGCGCGCAATTTAATTTCCCCAGAACAAAATGCTGCGTGGCGCCTTTTCCAAGCGGTTACCCGTCAGTGGGAAGGGTCCATCTCAATACACAAGAGGAACTTCTCCGATCCGCAAGGAAAGTATTTTCCATTGAAAACTTTCCCGTTTCAAGCGCAATATATGTTCCGCTCAGCCAGTGGCACTACACTCACCAAAAGTAAAGACAACGCGACGCACAAAATAAAAATATATCTTGATTGCCTGGGAGAGGGTCCACCCCCCCCCTCCGAGCGCTCGACACGCTATTTTTCAAAAAAAACCTGTAGGGATTGAAACGCGCTATTATTTGGAAAAATTTGGCATGAAGGCCAGTTAGGATGGAGAAGGTGAGGGAGTTCGAGCTGGGTTGTTGTCGCGCTGACACCATGGCATGTACTTCATTGTATCGAAGACATTCAGGCTTATGGATATCACTAAGAATCCAAAGGGAAGTCAAATGTGTGAGGCACTTCGAGTGATGACGATTCATTCGAATGCAAGCTGCCTTTCAGTACCAATATGTCCGACAACCACCTGAAGGTGTTGCCGTACATCCACCCTACTTGTAGACCCCACAATTTCAGGTCAGCTTATGACCTTTGATTTGTACCCGTCAGGCACCTTATGCATAGGTAATTACGCTAGCTTTTCCTTCCAGCTGTCTCAATGACAATTACGCCATTACACTTGGTCGGTAGCTCGTGTCATTTGAGCATCACACCGGAGACATTCCTTTAGGGTCTGCGCCTTCTTACGTATTATTGTCTTGGTTGGACATATCGGTTATTATCATACTTAATTCATTCCAGAAAAATGTATTGATGCCATGAAGAAGCTTCAACGTATCATCGGCGAAGACTTTGTGGATTTCGCCGAACACACTAGGTCAGTAATCATGGCAAAGTGTATGCACTTTTATCTCCTAATTCACTGTTTCAGAAATTCAATTTCATCTCATTTCTTATCAAACAAGAAAATAGAGGGTGTCATTTTTAGTAACTGCTGTTTAACGCGCGCAGTTGATCCGAGTCTGAAACGGTTATCACAGAATGCTGAGTTGTGGGCAAAAGTCGGACCACGGACGGGATTTGAACCCGCATCTTCTGCTTACCGGGCAGTTGCGTTCCCTATTACGCTACCGGAGGCCACTTTATAACCTCACTGCCCTCAATGGCTATTTGTGTCATCTGCTTCGAGCACTCCCACACATTTGACGAGAGTGACGCCGGGTTAGCGGATATCGGCCAGTGAACGCCACGGCTGAAAGCTTTTTTTACGGGAGTTTTAAGTTGTTGAGCTGAGACGGGTCAAAAGTGCGCCGCTCCGGGTAAGGGGGCGTAATAGCGGAGCCGCAACTGCCGGTAAGTGGGATCGCGCCACATGTTACCTGTGAGGGCCAGTCGGATTGCCCGGCTTCGCAGGGCGATCCCCCTTCCGCGTGTGAAGTGGGTTATGGCGCCACGATTCACCTGTGAGGGCCAGTCGGATCGCCCGCCTTCGTCGCTTGTCAAAAAAAATTTTCAAAAATTATCAAACTTCACCTTTTCGTCCTGTCCGTCTCCGCGGTGCCAACCATTTGCCACAACTCAGCAGTTCTTGCTGATAAAAAATTGTAAGGGTTAAGGTCGCGGAACAGTCGCGAGGGCGACCGCATTATCTTGAGGGCGCGGTGTATCTCGAGGCTTCCATTACTTGTAGGAAAATAATGGAAGCTCGGGAGATACACCGCCTCAAGCCAGAGATCAATGCAAAAGAGGAGCTACGTGACCTTCTGAGACTCATCGCATAATCACCGCCACCCATTTGTCTCATTGTCATAGTGCGGGTCACTTATTGCCCTGACACCCCGCCGATAGGTCCGTCCCTCTCAAGGCCTGGTATGTGAGGTTTTACGCATTGCTCGTTGTAGCTATTATATGTTCGAAATTGTAATTTAAGGCCTGACGAAGGCATTATATGCCGAAAGCTTGCCAATAAAGTGGTTAAACAAGTCAAGAGCTTCAAGCACACTGTTCAAGAACATAAACTTTGTGTTTAGTTGGGATGGCGTCGATCCAGGAAATGAGCCGCTGCCAGTTTCCAAGGCATTACCACTTCTCGTGACGACAATTCTGATTTTCAGTGCTCACGTGAGTTCCGCCCCGCCTGCACTCACGCCACCCTCCGCAGCACGGTATTCCGCGTGCATACGTATCCGAGGGACTCCGACGTGTCTTATGGTTATTACTATTTCTAGCCTGTTTGTGCGCCTTCGGCTATCAAGCGTATCTGATTGTTATGAGGTTCTTCAGGTGAGTATTTCTTTATTGAAGGCATAACGCACGATAATTTGGTACTTGGTCTTGGTCTAAAATGATAGCAGGGGGTCAAAGTCTCTTGTTCTCGCTTTCCCACCTAAGCAGGATTCTCCCCCCCCCCCCCCTCGCGCATTGTGTCAGGGGGAGGCAAAGTTGGCATGGAGTCAGAGTGTTTTCCGCCGATTGCATGGCCGCTTGCCAGCTTCTACAATTGGTGGAGGACGGGCTCGCGCTGCGCCATATCCAACCAGCCCACCCCCTTCTCCCTCCTGGCATATCCTAGCATCATCAGAGCACTGTACCAGTTTGCTCAACACCATAAACGCGATAGAGATAGCGCGTGAAATGAATGCCAACCGACTAGCCCTCACGGGAGTGGGCGGAGGGGGGAGGGACGATCCACAAGTAGAAGATGCTGGGGAAGAAACTGTGATTTGATGAATCCATGCTTGACAAATTTACATTCTGCCAGCATTTCAGGAATGATATCATTGTCGGCGTTGAAATACGATTCGAAGAAATGCGTTTTCCAGCTGTTACTATCTGCAATATTAATCCGTACAAAAATTCTCTAGCTCGTGAATCGCCTCCAATTAGAAGCGCCGTGAGTTCATCCTTTGGTCGTTCGTAGGGCTCCGCTCATAGTTTACGACACCGGCGATCGAGCTACAAAAGCGATTTGACGATTTCGCGATTTGCTGTGGAGCGCGCTTGTCATCGCCTCAGGTCAAAATCAGTTCCTCCTGTCAATCTCAGTGAAGTGTTGAGTCGTATGAAGCGGGCAGGAAGTCGTGGCATCGGCTGGTGAGAAAGGTGCAAAAGTATGTGGAGAACCAAGAGATGGGCTTTTTCGAAGGAAAGGAACTCCAGAGTGGGTTAGGGAGAGGAAGGGGGGGGGGGAGGAGATGCTGCTTTTCACGCGGAGCCACTCACTTCTTCACCACTTGTTTTAGGGGTAAACAGCAACTATTGGAGAACGTGGTGGCAGTGCGCTACCTAGCTTCTCTGACACAGTGAACACTCGTGAACAGACTGTGTCTGCTCCGAGCAGCTGAGATGTGCAAGTTCGCAGTGGCCATACAACTCCAGAGACGAGAGACTGCAGAGAAAAACAGAAAATTGTCGCACCTTTCTGCTTTTCTCTGCACTCTCTTGTCTACGCGATTGTGGGATAGGGATCGAGTTCTAGTAGCGCGCGGCTGGATTGAAGCGCCACGTTAGAGATGCACTATTCTATTCGGCAAAAGATGTCGCGACGTATGAACGTCAGTCAGCTCTCAGCATTGTTGACTCGTGCTCCACCGCCGTCAGAGTATTTTTAAGGCTGGATTATCTTCGAGAATTTAGCCATCGGTGCGGGTCAAAACGAGCAAAGTCAACAGCACGACGAGCGTAAAAAACGGTAACTTCACTCCATTTACTGATAGCTTTTTTCATACAAGGCTTACTTTGTCCAGATCAGTCAATGTGCCTTCACTTTCGTCTGCTCACGTGTACTGTCGACGAGACAATGACCATTATACGGCGGATCCAGAAGGCGATGAACGATGTGTACTGTAACCTACTCCTATTCCTATCCTATCATGTGCCTAAGGACTGGAGCTAGTAAATGTCCAATCTTTAGTAGGATTCGCTGAATTGAGTACTCTCTGGAAGGCCTTAAAGACATACAGTCCACCCAGATCTTCGTGGGCGGGTCATGGCGCTCTACATTGCTCATTGCTGCTCTCTTCTTGTTAATGATTGTTAATGAGGATTGGAGTATCAAGCAAGTAGAGAGGCAATGATAAGTCTGACTCCGCCCGCGCGATCAGCACAAACCATGCCTTATAGGCGGCACTGTTAAATAGAACTAGTAAGCTTGCTAGCAGGCGAACCATCTCGGCTGGTTTCAACTTACTGACACCAAGCATCTTGAATTTAAATCTGATGTTTCAGCTGTGCTCCTCGTTTCTTACTAAGCAGTTCTACTGGAACTGCGCTCCCGGAATCTCGAGTTTTCTTTGATACAGAGGCGGTGCCTAGATACTGGCGTGCACATCTCCAAAACTGTGCTATTGTCATAATCATGAGTTTACTTGTAGTCGAGTGGAAAATTCAGTAAGGTATCGGGGTAACATAATAGATGGTAAATGTCATCTGTTTGGTAGATTAGTGTGCTCAGATTGCTGGTCGATGGCCGTTAACGTTATCCATGAGTGAGTGTGCAAACTCGTCCACATGCTTATGCGTCGTACCTCGGTCAATTGACGGCGCCATGACGTCATCGTCTTATTGTGCAGGAATTTCAAAATGGGAATACACAATATGCAATGGATGTGATTGGTGGGGAAGGTGAAGGCATTTTTTTGAATATTGTGGACAGTCTCTTTTGGTACTGTTGTTTGAATGGGTAAGCGGGGAGGGAACCTGGCAGGTTGTGAGGCGTTTTACTTCATAGTGCGGATCGCGCGCACTGGTATCTTGAGAGTCAACAGAGGAAGAAAGGGGCACTAGTGAGTTCCGGAGGGGGGGAAATGGGGGAGAGGCGGTGAGCTGGCAAGGGCAAAACCGCCTACGCACTATTAAATACGTTTGGGTTCAATGAGAGAAAAAGAGGGCGCAGCCGTGCAGAGACATGCCCGAGAGGAACTAGGAAGTGGTTCGTAACCCCGTCGTGCTGAGGATTGGATTTGGAGCAATACTTCCGCGTGAAAGCGGAAGTAAGCAGGTGAAGTTTGCTGCATTCGCCACCAGGATTCATCTTTTGCCAACGTAAGTACTGTGGCAGCGCGTCTACTCGTCCCTGTGTCCCGCATCTCCCAAGCTCGATCTATCTTCTCTGCTGGGCTCTTGCGCGCTGTTTTAGCTTACTAACTGGAGTGACGTGTTACGTGACAAGTAAAAACCTTTTTCGTTGGGGGGTCCTGTCTGCGAACATAAGGTCAAAGCGCAGGGAAATAAAGAACTGCAGCCGCCAAGGCATCAAGAAGTACAAAAAACATGTTGCCGAGCCAGGAGATAATTTCTTCTAAAGAAAGATGACGCTGGGATGGATGAGCCACTTATTATGCGTAAAAAGTTGAAATGGGAAAAGTCAGAACCGGGTCCAGGAAATCAAAACAGACCTCGGGAGATGACCGCAGGGAAAATAGAAAGTTGGTGCCATTAAAGGGACTGAGTTTTAGTTGCAGCAGACCATTTTGAAATAAAAATGTGTTGAGATGCACTCGATCATTTGGCCTCGCAGGAGAAGGGGAATGTGTATGTCGATGGTCGATTCCTATACAAGAGTGCTTCGTCCCGTGGAATCAGAACGTGAAGGGACATTGGAAGAGGGACAGCTGATGGCTCGGAGAAAAACCACTCCGTGGAGTCCTGATGGGAAAATGTTATGTGAAACGCACGTATTGGCAAGGATAAATAGGTAGCAGTGCAGGTTTGCTGCCGTGGTCTTTTTCACAACAGTGGAGCGCGTCAGCCTTTTTTCAGACACTCATAGAATATGAAAATGACTACAAAACTAGTTTCATGATTTTCCCGCTTCGATATAGCCTTACTGCTGAACTACTGAAGTGCAGGCGGTCTGATTTCCTTTTTATCGGGAGGCGGGGGGGGGTAAAGGGAGGGCGCAAGACAAAATCGTGGTTTGTTCGCCCTCAAAGCGCGCGATTATCGAAAGATTATCTATCACTCAGGCATTCATAGGATGTTATAATATAAAATATCCACCAATCACGGCCGTGCAATTGCGTACGGACTGCTGCTACCGTAACCACGTCTAATGTGCATTCACAGCTGCGGCTGCTGCGCCAACTGCAATTAATTTAACTTGCTCTTCTCTGGCATAGATAACATCAGCTCATACGACAAGGGTCGCGATCGACCTAGGCTCATCTCTTTTAGGAGGAGGAACTACGCATTGCGAGCCCCCAGGACCAGGCACTACAGCAAAAAATCTAACCCTTGGTATTGTACTACACAAGCAAAAATCACCCGTTCGGTGTGACTCGCAACAGAGAGAAGTGTTTATGCGGCCTCGGTCCAGAGCGAGAGGTTCTCGATAGAAGCGAATTTTTGTTTTTTCATGGACATGAGTTAGTTCCAACATAACTTAGACCGCAAAACTAGACGAACTTGAGAAATGGAAATTTTCCTCCTTCTATTGAGGACATTATATATTTTAAGCCTAGTATATCAAAGAACACTCGGCGCGGTTTTTGATCCGAGAGTTTACTAAAGCTGCAACAAGAAGGTCTCTCAATTACACAAGCCACACTTCCATCCAGAACCCCAGAAGGCTTTCTTCTCTTTCGCTTGAGAAGAATGAAACTTGAAGCACAGGAGCGCTGATCGACCTTCCTATGTAAGGCAGCGTTCAGACTTGTAGCGCTACAACTGTAGCGCTACGATCGTCGCGCTACAGCCGTCGCGCTACAGCTGTATCCAGCTTCCTTTTATATTTTTTCTTTCTGAATTTAACCATCTTCTCTTTGTTTGCCATATTTATCTGATGCTGAGCTCCTGTTTTTTTACTTTACCACATTTTTTATCACATTTTTATATAGTTTTTGATACAGAGCACTATGATAATTGGTTTTATTTTCGTTTCCGACTCTATTTGGTTTTAGGGTTGCTACTGATGTTTGATTTCTTTGCTCGATGTCTTGCATTGGTGCCTCGTGTTGATCCCGATTGCGAAATTGTTTTCATTCCATTATTAAAATGTGGTAAAAAATGCGGTAAAGTAGAAAAGAGCTCAGCATCAGATAAATATGGCAAAAGAGGGTTGAATTCAGAAAGAAAAAAATATAAAAGGAAGCTGGATACAGCTGTAGCGCGACGGCTGTAGCGCGACGATCGTAGCGCTACAGTTGTAGCGCTACAAGTTTGAACGCTGCCTAACGCGCCACTTGTTCGTCTTGCAAGATCACAGTGACATAGAAATATGGACCTATAGAATACGAGCTTTATATAGAAAGAACAACCTTGTCGTACAGCTGATGGTTCCGTTATCATATTTAGACAAGCATCACTTTCTATAGTAGCTATGTAGTTTCATTTACACTACATCAATTTATCATGAAATTGCACGACGGAGTTACGGCACTCCACGGCGAGGCACAAAAGCGATGCAGTGCTTCACTAGTTCTGCCACAGCTTTGCTCATTAGTACCGACCCCATCCCCTTGCGATTTCCTCGAAGCACTTGACCATGGCTCCCCCCCCTCCCCGCCTCCCCTTCACTCACGCTTGCACTGTAACAGGAAAGAGGACAGTGCAAACGCATTATTGCAACACGCTAGGCATCTTGACCACGAGATAATCTCCTTTAAGCACGTTATAACAATCATGAGTCTCGGTTTGACTTGAGGAGTGTATCCTCTACTAGCAAAGGGTCTGAAGTACAAGTGCCAATGATTGAACCAATTAAAGATAAACTTTATGATACAAAATCGAACCTTCACTATCCCTTTTGGCACAATCACAGCCATTTTCTTTGCCTTTACTTCATTATAGTTGGCGCAGTAGCCACGTGTGAATATGCATGAGACGTGGACTACGGTAGAAGCAGTGAGTACGCAATCGCACGGCGTGATTGGTGGTATTTATATATAACATCCAATCAAACACATATTCGGGATGAAAAAAAAGGGAGGAGGGGGGGCAGTTCCGCGCGTCCTTTCAATAATTTCCTAACCTTATGTGACCTTTTTCATGTAAACACCTTGGTTACCCCTCTAAATTCTTGTCACCTGTAAACGAAACTCGTGCTGTTGCACAGCTTTACAAAGGTTCACAGGTCTCCACATAGGTATGGGTAGTGACGATGGGAACCAACACCAAAAAAGTGCCCACACCAAGCCGGACTGCGCCCAACATTGAAATGCTCTATCTCTTTTTCAGATTTAGAATAACCAAAAGAGATAATGTTCCAAATAAATGAAGTGTTTGATAACTCACCTCTTATAAACGATCTTGAGGTCCTTATATTCCAGAAAAGCACACATTTTGGGTTTTCTCGCGAGGATTTGAGTAATCAGTTCACGACAGATCTTCTTCTTCATCTAAAACAGAAAAACGAATTAAAAGGGCCACCTAAAGTGAAAGATTACGTCGGATACATTTAGAAAAATTGATCAACGTTGGAAAGTATCATTGAAAGCGAGTGTTTGAAAGGGTTCTTTATTAGGATAAACGTTTGCTTAGGAAGTGGGGGGGGGTCTTGTTTGATATTTTTGATATCAGCAATTCATAGTAAATTAGGTTAAGACTTCCCCTTCCTCTTCTGGGGCTTGGAAACCAAAGCTCAAACCATTGGCCCTTTGGTACCTTTTTCAGTAGGTAAAACAACACTTTCGTCATGAAGATGTAGGAGGCTTAGTAACGTTCAACAAAGAATTTGCCAATATTCGTACCTTATCCTGATAAGCGGTGTACCATTTCTGGAGACGGAGCTTCCCCTGGCGACTAAACAACAGCATGAATTGCATCATTTTGTCGCTGAAATGAAAATTAGTTCAATTCCAATAGTGCTTACACATGAGGAAAAAAGCAGAATGGATATTCCGGGGAATCTCTCCATGAAATCCTAGGAAACGCTCCGTTCCGTTCAACAGAAAAGCTCAGAGACGACTCCATGCAATTTAGACATGACAGTTAATTGTAAATTATAAAG
>MU930228.1:0-22484 GCA_036418165.1 Cooperia oncophora
CTGAATGGCATAATCTCCGAGGTCTTTTGTTTCTGAGGGGGAAAATGTTGACTATGCTCGTCCTCTGAAAGTCCAAAATTCACAGCAAATTGCAGAAAGTGGCTCATAAAGGTGACCTTCAATGCATTCTGCACAGCACGCCAAATTCGTGCAGCTGAAGGTCCGCTATGACGGCTAGGGATAATTGAAATGTTCTCCGATAAATATGAATAGGTAAGCGAGGGGGTTGATTGGTTTGTCATGGATAACTGAACGACCAGGGGGGGGGGAGGGTAGAAAAAACAGACAGGCGGCGCGCACGCAGCATTTGCCCAGCTATGAGCACGGCTGTGTGACAAGACTATCGTGATATGCGACACTGATGGCCGTGGCGAGCGATGCCGCGCCCGACAGACGAGTTACTCCGACTGGCCGCTCGAATTTCATTGTAGAGGGACAGGAAATCTGCCATCGCCCGCCATAGAGGCTAGCCACCCGGTCGACAAGTTGACGTAGATGGAGAATTTGCCGCGCATCGCCGCACAACACGCCGCGCGGCGAGGACGCGACAAATAACGATTGTCTTGTCCGTCTTCTATGCAGCAGCGATAGCGCGCGAAAGTTTGGGGCTTGGATATCGCCTGGGAAAAGGAGCCATTTGGTATATGCTTTGCAACTTCTCTGGAATTTTGCCAAGTTTCCCTCAGAAACACAGAAAAAATCGCTCTTACGGCACAATGCCACGACCTTCCCCTAGAGGTTAAGTGGGAACCTGGTAAAGGCAAGTGGCACGATAAATCCCCAAAACGTATAGGATCAACACGAATAGAGGAAGAAGTTCGGCGCTTTCAAACAGCGCTGCGTAGCGCCTTTTCTAAGGAAGGTACCCCCACAACGCCCTATCAAGCCGCAACATGCCGACCCGGACGCCCATCGCGCCGCCCGCCCACAAATGTCCGATTTGATGCTGGTGCTCGTATCGCTTCATTTGCAAAGTACAGTATGAAGCGAAGGGACCGATATGAAGCGGCTGTGCGTGGATATATAAGTGCATCGATGCAGCCGTATCTACCGTAGAGACTATTGGAGCGATGTCAACGGGAAACTCGTCCGAAACCTTGCGAAAGTTATCACAAGAATGCTGAGTTGTGGGCAAAAGTCGTGCCCCAGGCGGGAGTCGAACCCGCACCTCACGCTTTCCGGGCGAGTGCGCTATCCGTTACGCCACCAGGGCCGCTTTTACCCTCTCAGCTTAACGGCTTTTATGCCGTAGCCTATCAGCACTCACACGTTTAACTTGGTGAGCCGGTCAGCCGTAATCGATGGGATATCGGCATGAAACCGCGAGGCCTAAGGCTTTAGATGTTTTTGAGGTTAAGCTGAGAGGGTAAAAGCGGCCCTGGTGGCGTAACGGATAGCGCACTCGCCGGAAAGCGTGAGGTGCGGGTTCGACTCCCGCCTGGGGCACGACTTTTGCCCACAACTCAGCATTCTTGTGATAACATTCGGAACGCGTACTGCGGCGTTAAACAGCAGTTATCATAACAAAACAGCTTCAAAAACCTATTGCGTAGTATAAAACACAAGGCATTTTCTGCATGTTTTTGGCTTTCCACTTCGCTCTTTTGCGCTTTATCGCACTTACATTAGTACCCCCGGAATACCATTTGTAGACCGGCGTATTCAAAATTATCGTGCCTCATATCTCCGCTGCGGTTTCCTTGGAAAACTGCACCCTGCAGTATTCATCGGATGCTTCTAGTGGCCTTCTCCTTCCATTAAAATGAACTTCTTCGGCAGTCTTTTTTTAGAGGATTATTCAAAGCGAAAAACATCAAGCATAGGCTGAGTGCTGACCTTTGTTGAATGCCTTTTATTGCTTGCGGGATATAACTCTACAGAATTTTATCCCCTTAATCCACTTTATGACATTAGCAGTCAATTTCGAACCTTTCTATGAGAGCAAAGTCTTTTATTCTTTTTATGGAAAGAAAACCACAGAAAGGTTGTCTGACATTAAGTTCATTATGCAGCTTTTGTTGTCTCTAATGTCCCGCAGCTTACCGCAGATCAACTGTCTCAAAAGTCATAGTGGACATAGCGATAAAAGATCACTCGGCAAAACCGGGCTATAAAAGCCTTGTGCTAGCGTTTATCTGCCTTACATGAGCTTCACCTTACTCTGCTACTGCCTGCTCGGCCACCTTTTATGTTATACTGCTACTAATAAGCTACTGGACAGAAATTCCATCCTGACAGTGTTGCTAGGACTCCCAACGGCTATCACGGCAGGCCATTTTTCTAGCCTGCTCAATTAAAAGTCTAATAAATTGACTGGAATGACCTTTCTTAGGTTATTTTCCGAAGAAAAGCTAATTTTACTCACGCTGAAAGGTCCAGAAAAACAGCTGACCCAAAAAGGCACGGAAAAGAGACTTGCTTCGAATTAATCGCGCACTTGAGGGACAAACATGCAAGTTAGGAAAAGTCAGAGCTCACTCAGCTAATTCCACCGTTCAAAAAAAATCAACCACCTGTAAGAGCTGAGGCGAGGTAAACGCGGCCCAGCGACCTAAGTGGTATGCGCTCTCGGGTCGTTCAGCGGGCGTGAGGGTTCGAAGAGCCGCCGGCTCTGACTTTTGGTCAGTTAACTAGCCGTCCACTTGATTATAGAGTTGCTTCACTTTGGTCCCTTTTTGGTCCCTGCAAATGCATTCACCCCTCCCCTCCCAATACTTTTTTTGAGGAACACCGTAAAAATGTTTGCAAAACTGATTTGTAGTTGGAAGGATTTAGGCTGTGAGAGGGGACCGTATCCAAGGAGGCGTTCGACAGAAGGGCCGGATCTACCGAGATTTCACCCGTATCGATGTAGGCTACCCTGTATTAGGTATCTGATACAGGGCACGTCCAGCCGTAGATGAAAACCTGTGTACGTACGACGACCATCAGGACTTCTCCATCCTGTAGGACCCCTCCCTTCCCACTTACTATCCTACTAGATGCTCCCAAATTCCTATTCCATCTTTCGGCACTTTTTCCGGAAATTGTCCATTTGTGGTATTGTGGTAAGGGCTTTAAAGGTCTGTGACTCGCAGATCTGTCACGTTACTCATTTTATACTTCCTATTATACTCCCCTGGCACGAAAAAATCCAACTCACTTATGAGGGATGAAGCTAAGCGGGGTAGCAAGGGATCGAACAATAATTGCGGGCCAAAGGGACACAAGGAGACGTACTCAGTGGATGTCATAATTTTTTTCTAATTTTCTTGGATGTTAGGGGTGGGAAACATCCGCAGAGGCCCAAATGTTTTGAAGGACCAACGCCTGAGCAGACTGTAGGCTCTGGGTCAGCCCTAGAACTTTTGAAGCTTATCATTTTGATGGGTCAGAAAATAACGGAAGGAATCCCGCTGGTGGCAAATAAACTTATCCAGAGCGTCATCACAAGAATCTCTTCTTGCCGTTGCTTATAAGAGGGAAATTCATCGAAGAATTTCGACCCAGGACTGTTGGGGCAACTTGTTTTTGTAGTAGTCGAATTTAGCTTCCGCTGCAAAGCCCAGATCATTCCTTGTGCACTTTCTCTGCTGATGTTTTCTTGTTTTCTTAAGGAAACCCAATATCCTTAATCGCAGTTTCATTCTGCTAGTTAACACCTACAGTGGCGAGGACAGAGGTAGCGTAGTGGCACGCACGTAGAGCCGCTTACCACCAATGTAGTGTGGGTATCAGATGCGCCCCAGATTCACTTGCGACCTTGTTCTTTAGGGATCGAGCGATTGCGTATAAGACTTTGCCCGGATAGAGAGAAGTCCCCAGTTCATGAAGCTTGCCTACCCAGGTCACTGCTGGAGGTCCCTCCCTTGGACTGTGGAGAGGTGATTCAGTTCCGCCTAGTGAAAAAACATGTGGTAAAAATAAGC
Organism: Cooperia oncophora; assembly: GCA_036418165.1. Lineage (NCBI taxonomy): Eukaryota > Metazoa > Nematoda > Chromadorea > Rhabditida > Trichostrongylidae > Cooperia > Cooperia oncophora. The sequence goes on from MU930228.1 coordinate 3,909, forward strand.
ACTACATGGACAGTGCGCAGGGCGACCCCGCGGGCTATGCAAGGAGGCGGGTGTGCATTGGCCTAAGCAAACATTTTAATAGCTAGGTTTTCCTGTCTTCAAGCGCGTATCACATATCGTTGAGAGATTCCCATTGGGAAGGGGCTCTCACTTGTGCTTCATACCCCCCTCTCTCCCCTCTCCTTTAGTTGGCGACGAAGCAAAAGTTCTACACAACTACTATTCCCGATAGTTGAATCTAGTATTATTGTAACACCCCCCCCCTCCTTCGCTCGAATGGCAGTTTTTTTTGGGGGAAAAATGGTGAATTTTCTAGAAACCTTAGAAAAGTGATAGTAGCTGGGAGAACTCAGGGATATGGGCCAGTGACAAGGTGTGCCCAGGTTAAGGTCAAGCCGCAGTTCGATTTGGTGGGGGCATTTAGTGATACTCTCCCAAAATTTGTACACTCCACTTTGTGAAGACCTGTAATATTCTGTAACCAGAGTAGTTTACTTGTACCATTTCGCAGCTTCACGAGACCTTACAGGACCACCAAATGGGCGAGTTACTTCAACGCGAGCTGACAAACGGGACAAGCAGGATGCCCCCCCCCCCCCAAGCCGAACATGCCCGATAGGCAATAAAAGAATCTTGGGCATGGGTAATCAAACCAAGCGTGTAAGCTGCGTAGCAGCCACCTCTCGAAATGAACATGGACTCGATTAGACTCCACATCGTACCCAAGGTCCAATGTCCAATAAGGGTCCATCGGAAAGCCCCCTATAAAGGTCGAACAGTTGGAATACGAACGACCCTTTCCTTAGTAAGAATTGCGTAATCACTTCACTAACGCGAAAATAGCGCCCCAAAGCATAATTTTATTCATTATTATTCAATTCAGGGACATTCCCCAAGTACATTTATACGCATTCATAGCTGCACTATTGTTTGTACGTTTTGATAAAAATAGCCTAAGCAAGGAACATTAAGACCGGGTAGAGACACTTCGCGTAAAATCAAAGAGATTGTACGTTATTGCGTCCGACTACGAAGAAGGTGTCGCCTATATTCAAATGTCGGCGGGAATCTAACACACTAATGCTTGTTATTTCTGGATTGAAGTTTAGGATAGAATGTAAAAGGCCTCTGTGTCGCTGTTCCCAAAGAAGGTGTCCCGCTTGTTCAAGGCCATTCCAATTTCATCCAGCCGCTGAATGAGCGAAGGTTGCATCAATTACCTCCACCAAGAACTCCATGGTGTGTTGTCCTCCAGATAAGGCCCTTGAACCAACTTTTAATGGATCCGGGAAAAAGAGGGACACTGTCAGCCTGATGATGTCAATCCAGATGCCCACCAGTGCGGGCCCAGAGGTACAAAGGAATGAGGGTATTTATTTGGGGAGGGGCGGGTGTATTTGGCATTTGTGGACGAGAGGGGAAAATGTGTGTGGAATTGGAACTGGAAGAAAATTTTTCTCGATTATTGACTTTTTGCGGTTTTTCCTGTTTCACATGGGTATACAGGGTGACCAAAAAGTTCTGGCAATTTCGTGTTTGTGCGTTTTTGAATGGCCATTATGGTCTGTTTTCTCTCCGATGGGTTATTTGTATTCCAAGCCATTTCGAACTACCGTACGAGTCATCTATCCAATCACTTTCGATTTCTCCTCGCACTGTCTCGAAAAAATCAAAAAGTTGCAGTTGTTGAAACCCATCTTCTGGTCGGTGCTTGTTGCTTGAAGAATGTGCTCGCCACCGACGAGAAAAATTTACGATCACAACTACCGCATGTCGAACAACAGATGTTGCCTGCCTCAGAAAGGTCAACAGAAGGCAACGGCTGTGAAATCCGTCGGACGCAGACTCTTTCCAGCCTCAGTCACGGTCTGAGGCGGGATCTGTGCCACCGGGAAGACCTCTCATTTCTTCATCGAGCGCATCGTAAAGATTAATGCTGTCTACTCCCAACAACGCGTTCTCCGCGATGTACTGAAGCCATGGGTGTCGTAGCACTTCGGCCCGGATGGACACGTGCTTCAGCAAGACTGGGAGCCAGCACATCCTGCCAAACCCACGAACTGCCGCTTGTGAAGAGCTGTTTCCCGATTTTGGGGCAAGGACGTTTGGCCTCCCAACTAGCATGGTCCGAACCCCATGGATTATTCCATCTGGGTCGAAAAATCTCAGGGAATCAGATGCGCAACGGTTTACCACCTGAAAGTGGCGTTGCTGCGTGTTTGGGACCAAACTACAGCAGAAGAATGCGCGACCATTGTCGGACACTTTGGAAAACGACTACGTAAATGTGTTGAGGCTGAAGGAGGCATTTTTGAACACTTGTTGGAACTTTGTTGTATACGGTCATTAGTACTGATTAGATGAAGACTCCCAGACGTTTAGTTGGCTGATTTCCTTTTTCGAACGGTATTTTTATGCTACCGAAGTATTCCGAAAAATTGCCAGAACTTTTTGGTCACCCTGTATATCTTCTCGCCGCTCGGACAACGAGATATTGGGCGAGAGTAAGGAAAATTTGTCGGGGAAATTTCTAAAAACTGCGTAGGCAGAGCTGGTAGGAAGAGGGTAGGTGTTGAGGAAGATGGGCGGGGGGTGGGTCGCCACTGAGACCCTCCCATCTGGGGGGGGGATATCGTACTGAAAACACCACTTCACACACCAAAAACGCCACCCTTGGTGGGGAACGGCGCTTGTCTAGCCCCTCCCTCCCCAGTGAATTGAATTCAGTAACGAGCTCAGTCGAGGAGTCCTTAAAACCATAGCTTATTCTGCTCACAACACGTTCACACGAAAGACCTTTAGCGCCGATTCATAGCAGCCGGAATATTCTTGCCTTCCCGGCGCCTCTTATTATCTCCCTGAAGCAGCGAGCCTCTTTTGTGGCCCATTTTTCTATATGCACTTTTATGCCACGGAAGTGAAACGCCTAGTCGAGTGTGAACCTCGAGGGGGGGGGAGGGGAGAATCGTGAGCTCAATTCTCGCCTCTCTTCTCATTTTGAAAGGTAAAGCGTGGGTTGCAAGTGGGACGGCGCTATGTGCCTCTGCAGGGGTAAAGTGTGCAATTCCATGACAGCGCTCTACTATGTAACCTGATTTTTAGGGAGAGAGAGAGGGAGCTCCGGGTTGAGTAAACCTTCTATAAGTTGGTCATTTGGGACGAATGGAGGGTGCAGAGTGACCCATCCAGGCACGAATGTCCATCCCTCTTCGAAATCCGTGGCAGGCTACTATGCAGGCTATTATACGAGGTTCACGCAATATTACAGATTGGTCCCTTCGGAGCCTTACAGTGCCAGTGTTATTTCAATCCTCCATGGGTGACATGCCCGACGTGGTAAGTCACACCTATCACGGGTATGATGGCTTCTCTCGCGGACTGTAGAGGCTCACCAAACCTAAAGCCCTCAATTGGTACTGGTCCTATCTGGGAGAACCTCAACCACGGGGAGTGGCATTAAGAGGTGCAGCTCACTGTGCTAACGAGCGGACTGGAGGGGTGGATGGCATGACAAGAGCCGTCGGGGAAAGAATCGTTCCTTGAGCGGACCCTCAAGAGAGACGGAGTCGCATTTTGTCGCTGGAGGGCGGGGCGGGAGGGATCGGAACTGCCTTCGAGAAAAAGTTTCTTGGTCGTTGTCATTTCTCGGTTTTCCCATTTCACGTTCTCTATATATTCCCCTTCTCCTGCTCCTTCTCTTCCTTCTCTTCCTTCCCCCCTCCCTCCCATTTAACAGCCGACGGCATAATTTAGAAAAAAATGAAGAATTTCAGCGAAAAAGTGGTAGAAATCTAGAAGCTTCCAGGTATATGCTAAGTAGATGGGGAAGGCTCGAGAAGGCACACCGGAAGGAAATTCTGAAGGGGGGGGGTCGCATTTCGTAAAAATTTCCCCAACGGCAGGCCTTGATCGATCTGATTTTCGAGGGGCAAATTTGAAGACGTTTTAAATCTCAAGCCGATGACGGGGCATCCCCGTTGAGGGGCACTTCAACGTTCTTTCAGACCATCGCATTGGCACGTCGTCACTGCGGCTTTTCTTAGGCGCATCTGGCAATTTGAGAGTTCTTTTGAAGCATATATTGCCCCAGTATTCCAACCAATCTGAAGGGTTATGCAGTTTTCCGAACCGTTTTTGTTGTTTAATTAGAGCAGAGGACGCTCACTGCAAAATCTCCTGGGTGTTCTTGGGAACTGGTAATGTAATAAATTGTTGCCGACAATCATATATACATGTATAATATAACTTGAATAACAATTAACGTCTTTCCTGGGATTCCCCGGTGAAAGTTCACTTGCGTCACAGCATAACAATGGGGGTTTACACCTACGTGGCAACACTTGAAGGAAGCTGGAATATGGTAAAAACGGCGATTTTTTCTTGGTGTGGGGCCATGCCTCCCCTAACAGCGTTACAGGGTAAAGGCTTTTAAATTGGATAGGCTACAATGACTGCGGAGTGAAAACGATCGGCGATCTATTGATCATTCCCCCTCTATGGGGGAACCTCTATAGGGTAAAATAGTATTTTGCGTGGGTACCGATCAGTAGTGGATTTCTTCATCTGAATGATGACCACCGGTGGAGACAAAGCCACCACTACACAACCTCTGGCCTGGCCACCGAAAACCAGCGAACCAAAGGCCTCCTGCTTGTAAGTGACTTTAGGTACTGTACGATCAAAAAAAGCAGGTGACTGGAAGAGATACCAGACAGCAAAGAAACAGCAAGAGTGAAGAGAGGCCAGAGAAAGACACCAACGCACACGCCTGTCAGGAGGAGAGCCATTTCGATGGGCAAGCCTCTCCAGCGAAATAGGCCTCCAGTACTTTTGTTCCTCATCTTTTCATCCTTGAACGCGAGTAATCGGCACTCGGTGCTCCAAAGAATGCCATTATTTTTCAAAAGCATGACCGCTCTCCTCCAGTTCAAGCCAAACTTTCGTTCGTGCACGAGGGGTGGAAACTGTTAACAGCGGCTTCTCGCAGTATTCATGAAAAAATCGCTATCACTGTCATTACCATCACCATTATTATTATCATTATTGATATCAGTACTGTTACCTTTGGCATTATCACTACCGTCACCATTATTATCACCATCGTTACCGTTTGCCCTGTCCTGTTTGGGATCAAGAATTTTGCCCACGATTACTTGCCTTTCGTATTCATAATTATAAATGCCGGCCCGTTCGATTTGGAGGGGCCATTTTGCGTGTTAACTGATCCACGTTTTGCTCAGTACATGGTGAAGAGAACAAGTCTCACTTAGGTATTACCTGTACTTGCGGTGAAGCTGCGGAATCGGTCAAAAGTGAGCCCACCTTAGGTTATCAGAGGCTTGTTCACAAGCTAATCACGATGTGCACTGTACGGGTTTTGCTGGGTATTACTGTTCCACCACACCCCACCCCTCCCCACAACGAAACCGAACTGCGCCATTATTCCTTGTCAGTATTGCCATGGAGTGTACCTACACTCCTTATCCCTGAGACGGAGTAGGCGTGGCTTTTGAGCATGGCATAGGACGGGTTACTCGTGGGATACTTCAATTTGAAACAACTGCTATCTTGTTCTGTGCTAGATGTAGACATGATTACGACTGCTCCAAAATGAAAATATCTCACGAAAATCTGGGCCGCCGCCATTTTAAAATTAAGTACGCAGCCACGCCTACCCGATCCCATAGATTTCGAGTATAATATCACTCGATCTGAATCCAAGAAAAATCGCTGGCACTGATTTGTTCAAAGTTGGTCAGGATTTATTCATTCATTCATTTATTTACTCATTTATTCATTTGTTTAATTATGTATGTGCTTATTCATTTATGTACTTCTTCGTTAAACGCATCAGAACATGATGTGTCTTTCAGTGGTCCCTTGAGTGACTAGGGTTTTTCATGGATTTCCTAAGTAGGTAAATATGAATAGATTTTTTGGCATGTATTTTTCAAGTGTAATTCAACTTTATGGGGGGGGGCACCAAACGGTGTCTGTTGAAGCCGTCTGAAGCCTGTACGAACCTGCGTTTGTTAAGAGAAAATGAATCCCTGCAACGCGAAAATGCAAAACCCATCAAGGTGTTTTAAGTGGTCAGAATCAGAGACATTTGAAAACAAATGACGTAAACAATGCGAAAAATGACATCCGGAACAATTAGTTAGAAGGACATGCAGGTTTCTGAAGGGTTATGCAGTTTTCCGAACCGTTTTTGTTGTTTAATTAGAGCAGAGGACGCTCACTGCAAAATCTCCTGGGTGTTCTTGGGAACTGGTAATGTAATAAATTGTTGCCGACAATCATATATACATGTATAATATAACTTGAATAACAATTAACGTCTTTCCTGGGATTCCCCGGTAAAGTTCACTTGCGTCACAGCATAACAATGGGGGTTTACACCTACGTGGCAACACTTGAAGGAAGCTGGAATATGGTAAAAACGGCGATTTTTCTTGGTGTGGACATGCATCCCATACAGGTTACTTGTCAAATTCAATTCTGGTAGGTCACACTCGGTTGAAAATCGATCCGGCCGATCTATTGATCATTCCCCCTCTATGGGGGGGGGAACCTCTATAGGGTAAAATAGTATTTTGCGTGGGTACCGATCAGTAGTGGATTTCTTCATCTGAATGATGACCACCGGTGGAGACAAAGCCACCACTACACAACCTTGGCCCTGGCACGAAAAACCAGCGAACCAAAGGCCTCCTGCTTGTAAGTGACTTTAGGTACTGTACGATCAAAAAAAGCAGGTGACTGGAAGAGATACCTGACAGCAAAGAAACAGCAAGAGTGGAGAGAGGCTAGAGAAACGAGAGACACCAACGCACACGCCTGTCAGGAGGAGAGCCATTTCGATGGGCAAGCCTCTCCAGCGAAATAGGCCTCCAGTACTTTTGTTCCTCCTCTTTTCATCCTTGAACCGAGTAATCGGCACCCCCTCAACGGTTCAAGAAGGCATTTTTTTTAAAAGCATGACGCCCTGCCTCCAGGGTTCAAGGGGACAACTCTTGTGCACCAGAGGTGGAAACTGATAAACCGTGCGGGCTCTCCTTCGCAGGTATTCATAAAAAAATTATTGCTATCACCTATCAGATTATCATGCACAGTTATCTTCAATCGATCATCAAGCGGCCATTACGTCTTCCCTCTAATCATTACCGTCACCATTATCGTCATTATCATTGGCACCATCGTTATCGTTTACCCGGAAAACGGAAGGTGCGCGTCCACTTTCTTTTTTGGGATTAAAGAATTTTGCCCATGGTTCGGCATTCTTATCACAATTATCATTATTCCGCCGCTGTTCGGCTTAGGAGGGGCATTTTGCACTGTCGCTTATCCGTCTTGCTAGTACATATGAATGAACAAGTTTCACTTAGGTGAGACCTGTAAACTTTTGTGAAGCTGCGGAACAGTCAAAGTGAGCCACTTTGGCCACAAGCTGACCTTGATGTAAGCTGTACGGGTTTTGCTTGGTACCGCTGTTCCACCTCCCCCCCCCAGGAAATCGAACTGTGCCATTATTCCTCTTCAGTATTGCCCTAGAGTGCACCTATTATCCCTCCATCTGAATCCAAGAACCATCGCTGACACTGATATGCTCGAAGTTGGTCAGGATTTATTTATTTATTTATTTATTTATTTATTTATTTATTTATTTATTTATTTATTTATTTATTTATTTATTTATTTATTTATTTATTTATGTAGTTACTCATTTTTGTACTTCTTCTTCGAAGGCATTACAACAGTCTGTCTTTCAGTGAAGTCCCAGTTGTCCTTGAGTGACTAGGGTTTTTTCCATAGAATTCCTGAGATGGAAATTGTGAACAGAACTTTTGGTATAAGTTTTTCGGGTGTAATTGAACAACCTAATGGAGGTGGGGGGGGTGGGCACCAAACGGTGCTCAGCGAAGCTAGTACGGATCAGAGGTCTTGTGAAGACGAGTAAATCCCTGCAACGCGAAAATGCAAAACCTATCAAGGTGCTTTAAGTGGTCAGAATCAGAGACATTTGAAAACAAATGACGTAAACAATGCGAAAAATGACATCCGGAACAATTAGTTAGAAGGACATGCAATGAACTGATTTGTTAAAAATACCTGTGAGATTACGGTAGTGCCAAGGAGTTATTAAATTAATGTGTTGTCGGCGAAATACGGAGTTTTTGATATGTCAAACCACCGATAACGTGGTTTTCCTTATTGGCTTAGCGTTTCTCGTCAAAACAATAGCCCTAAGTTAGTGCAGGGTACCTTAGGGGGCTGATGTAGCGCTAGTTATCTTTTTAGCCCCAGACCGTAGACTGAAGACACAATCGGTAGATGTCCTGATCTGTAAAAGCTTTTTCCTGTACAACAGTGGTCCGTTATGTCACATGTTGCCCCACTTTAGTGACTCGTAAGTTAATGGTAAGGACGTTAGAGCTCTGCCATGAGGGCCAGGCTCCGCCTAAGATTACTTGCCCCACCGCTTTTACTTCGTTTCATTTTAGCGATTAAGAAAACTTAATGCTGTTGCCTTGCCGTTGTCTATTTCTCTTTTATAGGTCCAGCACGTCTCTTTGCTCGGGTAATGTTTGAGAAATTGGCCTTATTCAGAGGGTTTTCAACGATTTCGTTCGACTTTTTCCATTGATAGCTTAATTTTTACGTGCCCCTTCAAAGCTGATCCTCACTATCCTTCGGTTCGTCAATGACTGCGGACTGTTTTTAAGGCCTAAGGCAGTTAGCCTTGGTTATCATGATTATTGGCTCTAAGCACTAGCTTTGATTATCATAATTACTTAATCAGTAATGCATAAAAGAATCAGTAATGTTATTGATGATAATTAATATGGACGTGCGACAGAGCAATGAAGTGACAAGCCGCTCACGACACGCAAGGCTGGTCCTGTCGCAGGGAATTTTTTATTGAAAAACACCACTCCCAAATTTTTTTGCTCTGGCCCAATCCCCCTTTCTCCATCTCACCGTCATTCCATACATCAATTTTTCAAAAATTTCAAGTTCCGTCCCAAACTTTTGCCTGCAAGGCGAGTGGCAGGCAGGAAGTATACAGGGGGGGGGCAAAAAAAAAAAGACTTTTCTTCCTCGACTTTCGAGGCGCTATAAGTTACACTTTATTAAATTATTATCGGACATTTCTACCACCATATTAAAGAGCATATCAAATACTATCATGATACTCCGCCACAGCCTTCTGGAGGAGCGCCATCGAGAGATTCTGCCACGCGACCGTCAGTGGGTGCGTGAGTTCAGCGAGATCGTTGATTTCTCCGCCACTGTAGACCACCCTATTGAACTCCGCCCGAACCAGGTAATTGAGGGGTTTAGGTCAGGTTACCTGCTTAGATATTCCACCTTCTTCAGGTACTCAACGCCCTTCCATTACAAGTAGGCAGAGTTTCTCCGCCCTTCGATTCCATGTGGTGGCACTCCAATGCTGTAGCAGTACAAAGTTTCCAAGAAGGTACGGGCGACACATGTGAGGAGGATATTCTTCACGAGTTGCCCAATGTAACCGCCAGCGCTCACCTTTAGTCCGGGGCCCACGAAGAAAATATCGGTCTCTCCATCCCAGGTACGTCCGGTCCCCCATCAACTGGCGCCTTGGCGACTGAGGTGAAGATGATGTCCTAGACCGTAGCGACGTTGACGGAGCTGCTCGATGATGGAGGTCTTCCAGATCGAGAGTACTGCTCTCCAGGTAGCTATCCATGGGTGACTCCATACTAGAAGTTTCGCAGCTGTTTGGAGGTGACATTCCGAAGGTCTTCTCCAGTCAGGTTGCGGCTGGAGATGACTTCATATTTTGGTGTACATGAAGGTGATGGGCGAGCGCCAGCTCCTGCTTATCGAGGAACATCTTGGGTATCTTCCGCCCTGGTACTCGTATCCACGTCCTCTGTCTGGGCTGCGAAAACTTTGCTGATATGTGACTCGGTCGAAATGTCTTTTTTTTGCCCCCCCCCTGTATAGCACATGTGGAACGGGAAAAATGAAATGCCAGTAAAATTTTCTCAGGCCAAACATGACCTCCGCTCCCTCCAGCAACGAAAAACGACCGGATCGACCTCCCTCCGCAAGGGTTCCCCCCCACCAGGCATGAACTGGCTTAGCGTAAGATCCGGCGGTTCCGCGTCCGCTCAGGCCAGCCAGGTCTCCCATTGCTTTGAGGCCGTTAGCTCTGCACCAGAGGTGTCTCGCAAGATTACAATGCTGACCTGTATTTCCAGCTCGTGCTTTGAACTTGCTCCTGACTATTCTCATTGTATTATTAATATTTGCTCACATACTTTCATCGTTAGCTCCAACTCGGCCCCAACTGATTGGAGAGCCTCAGGGGCTGGCGTACTCCCCATGGCTCCGTCCCGTATGAGGAAGAAAACCACTTAGTTCTTCCGTTGTCTATCGAATCAGGTGCTGGTACAGTTTGTTTGGGGCGGAAGTATGCGCTGCGACGGGGGGGGGGCATTATGCACTTTCCCTACTTTCCATCGACGTGCAGACCCACAGTAGAGATCTGTGAAATCCTCTGAGGCCATGGATATACCAGTGAAAGCTTGTAGAGACTACTTGTCAGCTCTTCTAGAGCGATGATCACGACAATGGGAAGTAGTGAAAGTGCAAAATGCTCCCCCCTCCCAAGCCGAACTGTGCCCTGGTATTCTCACTGCACCTCCTCTGACTCACTCATAAATCACCGACTCCCTCAAGTCCTTTTATGGGATTATGAGATTTATAGCATTCAGAAGCCATTACAACTTTCAGATTAAGTACAGTACGTAAGACGCCAGGAAGGGCTTCAACTGCGTCAAATGTATCCTTATACCTTTATCCCTTGTCCTTTGGGTAACGCAATTGACATTCATTGTAATTGTAGGCTATTTTTGTTGTTTATTAAATCTATCGGATTACTCGCGGGGATAAAAAGCCAGGAATTACCGTTTCAACCACCATTGGGCGACAATTTCCTCAAGAGTAATTTGTGGGAGCTGATTAGTATACTGTATTGTGTATAATAAATGTACATCTTCCTCAGAATGAAAAGCCATTCGAACTCTAATCCTTCTGATCTTTGAGCTTGCAGCCGGAATTTCTATTCATGGCCCTTTGAACCCGTCCATTTTTAATTCTTCAAAAGGTTCAAAGCTCTCCGAAATTATTTTCATTCTCTGAATTCCAATTAACAATGTTCAAAATTCCTGCTCCCTGGAAATATCCATATATTCAACCTTGCCATTACAATAAATGAATAGGGTAAAGAGTGCAGCTTCCAGCGTTACTAAACCCTTTTTGGGATGCGCCACGCGTTCTACTTCTGTCCAGAACAGCAGTGTACTTTTGGCGATTTGGTGATTCGGTCCATGCAAGACTTGCGGTGGCAGATGATGTAAGAATTCGTGTAGTTATCCTCGCACGCAAGTCTGACACAAGTAGCAATTTTCTGTTAGGGGGGGGGGCATTTCGCAATTTTGCTTGTTACCGTTGGTACTTCATGTTAAATAACAAGCCTTCTTTTGGTGAAACATGTAAACTCTTGTAATGCTGTGGAATGGTACAAGTGAGCCACTTTGGTTACAAAAATTTGACTTTCTCTACAACGTGACGTTACTTCGCTGAGTATCACTTGGTGCCCCCACCAAGCCCAACTGCGCTCAAATAATTGACTCTGTGGGAATGGAGAGTTTGCTCAGCTCAGAAGGCAACACCAGAACCCCCAGAAATCTTTGGTCATCCAAAGGCGCAAACTTTTGCATGGTATGCTACTTCCCACTACACCACGTGCATGCTTAGTTCGGCTTGATGGGGGCATTTTTCTGGCGTCCATTGCGAACACCTGAGACTTGTAAACTCTTATGAAGCAATCCAGTAGCACGAGCTTCGTTTGCACTCAACGAGAGTCAACAGGACACACTGAGGTGAGAGTGTACTCAAACAGGAGCAAATAAAAAAAAACAGAGAATCTAGAAAGATGCCCCCCCCACTCAAGCCGAAAATTGACCCTCCCACTTCCATCCTACCGTTGATTTCGGCCGTTTATTGATTCAGATGGTCGTTGTGTGAGCCCTTCAGAGCTGTCAGAAATCTCCCAAAGAATGTTGAACTGGTGGCATATCCCAGGGGAGTAGACCATTGGCAAGGAAAAACTTCTTCGCCCCTTTAATTGTGTTTTCTCATCAATTGTTCTGGCCAGGCTCAACTTTTTTTGATACCCCTGGCATTTCATAACCCTCCATCATTTCTAGCACTTCGCTTGTTTGATGTGCTGACGTCAAACACGTCGTTCAAACTTCACTACTGAAAAATAATCACTTATAAAAGCACAAATTAATCAAATAATAAGGGATAAAGGATAAAGTCTCTGCCTTTTATCAGACCCTTTTGTGGAACGCATTTTACTTCCATTCAGGATCGTAGTGGCTTATTGAATGCGATGTGACCTATACAATGACTTGCGGTGGCCAGCCGATGTACAAGTCAGTGTTATCCTCCCAGACGAATCTGGTACCAATTTACCGTCCCCGGGGGTAGAAGGCTTGGTTGGCCTGGGCGGGAGTCGACCCGGGATTTGAACCCAGGACCGCGCGAGTGGTGAGCGCGCCACTTGTCACTACACCACCTCCTGCCCCAATTAATAATATCAATAATAATACCAACACAAATACCGTTTGTACCGTTGTTACACACTAATGGTGGCCAACGGTTACAAACGGCTACGCAGTACGCACAGTAATGTGTGTATTCTTGTATTGTGTGTATGGGCGGCTTTCTTGTATCCCTAGCAAGGAACAAGGGAGTAACCTAAGCCACTTCTTCTGCTCAAACAGCTTCAATAGCGCCCCAGTCCTGCGTACATCGGATATGCTCTTCTACGACGTCAGGAGTTGCCTCTACCGATGAGGGGCCATCTAATCTCGTCAGGGAATCAGGACGTCATCAGATTAATCGGAAACCCGGAAACTCCCCCACCCAACGACACAAGGACTGCCTCTTCGTCTGCTCGTATAATTGTCGGACTATTGCATCGGATGCTGATCTCCGAACACTTCTGCTGAGGAGTCGTCAGATCAAGTACGATGTTATCGCTATACAAGAAACGAAGGGCAGAACGGAAACCATTAGGAAAACCGATCACAACGAGCTGCTTATTGTTGGAGCCAAGGTGGATGGCAAGAATGTCGGCGGAGTTGGATTTCTCATAAACCAGGCAGTGGTCCATCTAGTAGACTCTCACAAAATCATCAGTCCACGCATCGCTGTTCTACGCTTGCTGACCAAAGACTCTATGTTCGAGAAGCCGACTGGACGGCGATGGACCTGGGAAAGTCCAAATGGAGAAACGCGCAAGGAAATCGATCACATCCTAACCAATCGACGCTGGAGCCTATTCGACGTATCAGTGCTGCCGTCATTCGATACTGGCTCAGACCACCGTTTGATACGTGCCAAAGTATGTCTCAAGAAGAAATTATTCAAGCGCGACAGGCATAGGCCCTTACCTTCGAGGAATCCCTCCTACAACACTGAGCAATTGGGAGCTTGCATTGAGGCTCATAGCTGGCATTTGCTGGACGACCCATCAGAAGATTACAAACATCTGGTCGAAGGTCTGTCCAAGTGCGCAGAGCTTTCGCGACTTGCGCAATCAGATTCCAGCCCAAGGCTCAATGATGTCGCAACCACTTTGTTGGAAAAAAGGAGGGCAATGAAAATGGACCCTAATGCCACGCACTTGGAAAAAGTCACCATCAACAAGGCATGCCGGTTTGCCGTCAGAGAATCACTCCGAGCTTACAGAAGAACTAGACTGCTGAAGGCGCAGAAACAAGATCGAGCATCAAACGCTGCAAACGAGATCTGAACGATCAAAGAAATGTCATTTCAGCTCTTATGGACAAGGATGGAAGAATACAAACATCTAGGAGATCTATCGAGGAAATCGTTAGTGGTTTCTACACGAATCTCTTCCGCTCTTCCACAAACGTCCCTAGATGCTCTGCACCGCCTGCTGAAGATCCCCCTCCTATTCTGGAAGCGGAAGTTGCAAATGCGATCAAAAAGATGAAGAAAGGAACTGCTCCTGGACCCGATGGCATATCTGCCGATCTTCTTCGTGCAGGAGGAAAGTCCCTTCACACACTCCTCGCAGAGCACTTCAGTCATTACCTGCAATTAGGAATGATTCCAGAACAGTGGAGAGAATCGAGAACAGTTCTTCTGTTCAAAAAAGGTCAGAGAGAGGAGATTGCCAACTACCGACCTATCAGTCTGCTCTCGACGATATATAAGTCGTTCACGAAAATACTGCTCAACCGTATGGAACGCATCTTAGACGACTATCAACCACCAGAGCAGGCCGGCTTCCGCAAGAATTTCTCCTGTATGGACAACATACAGGCAGTAACACAGCTCATAGAGAGGAGCCGCGAGTACCATCTTCCACTTGTCCTCGTCTTTGTGGACTACAAAAAGGCCTTCGACTCAGTGGAGGTTAATGCTGTTCTCAACGCCCTTGTGCGAGCCGGAGTACCCTCTGCCTACATTCGCCTGCTCGAACAGAGTTTATCGAACACATCAACAACCCTGCAACTGTTCGAGCGCAAGGTAAAAGTACCCATTGAGAAAGGGGTACGGCAGGGGGACACGATATCCCCGAAGTTATTCACGGCAGCACTACAGTATGCGATGTCAAACCTCAACTGGGATGACAAAGGATACTTGATTGACGGGAAAAGGATAAGCAACCTCCGTTTTGCAGATGATATCGTTCTGATATCCGATAACACAGTCGAAATGGAAGAGATGGTAAACGAGCTCGACATGATTGGTCAGAAGATTGGCTTGGAAATGAATATGTCCAAAACGAAAATGATGGTGAACCACTGGTGTGACGCGGGAACCGTGAAATTGGCAGGAGTTGCTCTCGAAAGAGTGGATTCCTACGTGTATCTGGGAAGAGAGCTAAACATGCTGAACAACATCTCTGCTGAAATAAGCCGCAGGAGGCGTGCAGCATGGGCAGCTTTTGGAACGATTCGTGAAGTAACGGAGCAAATTAAGGACCCTAACCTAAGAGCCTCGATATTCGACGCCACGGTGCTACCAGCGATGTGTTACGCGACCGAAACCTGGCCTGAAAACAGGACAATCACCAAGGCAATGCAAACTACGCATCGTGCACTGGAGAGATGTCTTTTGAAGGTCGGCCGCCGCCAGCAATGGCAACAAGGTCTACGAAGTACAGACCTAAGGGAGCGGTCGAGATTGAAAGATCCGCTGCAGTATATGGCGCAGTGCAAACACCGCTGGGCTGGTCACTTGCTCCGCCGCAATGATGACAGATGGAGTCTCCGCATCACAGAATGGCTCCCAAGGAACGCAAAACGGCCTCTGGGACGACCACCAACGCGTTGGTCCGACTCGTTTTTGAAATATTTCAGAGAACGCGGTCTACCACAAGTCGCCAGAAATCGTGCGTTATGGAAGAGCTGTGGTCCCCACTGAAGATCAAGCCAGTTGAAGGACCATCAAAGTATCAAAGTAAGTAAGTAAGTAATACCAACAAAATCAACATTCGCAAGACATTGAATTTTTTTTGATTTTCTGTCACAATTTGATTATCCTCCATTTTCCTGGGGGCTTGAGAGACAAAGTGCTCAAGTTCCCTTTCGTTGTTGGGCATTTAGATTACCATGGGCTTCGGGACTACGCAAGATTCAGACATCAGTCGGCGCAGTTCGGCTTAGGGGGACACAAATGACACTGAGTGAAGCTTGTTCAATCTAGCTGAAATACCTTCCAGTAAACAAAGTGGCCCTTAATACCGCTTTGAGGTTCCACAACATTTTACCTGTCAGCTAACAGGTCTCGCTATGGTTAGACCTGTTACCTGACAGGAACTTACAAAATGAACTAGCGAGCTAGCTATTAGGTTTTCCGGAACGTTCTGCAGGTTTTGAGTGTTTAACTTTAAACGATCATAACTTTCTTAACACTCGGATTTAATCCAAATAAGCACCATTCGAATCAGCACACTTTTGCCAATGTGACAGCAGTCGAGAAATCCCATCAAAAAAAACTGGGTGGTCGAGAATCCACGAAATCTACGAAGGTCTTTTTTGCCTGGTCCTAATTGATGAAGTATTTTTCAGCAAGGAAGTTCTGAAAATGTTTGAAAAGGTGATAGTCGGTTGGTGAAAGGTCTGGAGAATATGGTGGGTGAGGTAGAACTTCAACCCCCAATTCGTTCAATTTATGGATAGTGATTTGTGAAACGTGTGGGCGGGCGTTGTCATGCAAAAGAATCGGACCCTTTCTTTTGATAAGTGTTGGCTGCAGCTGACAAAATTTTCGGTACATTTCGTCGATTTCTTCAGTAGGGTTCTGCTGTGATGGTTTGGCCTGGTGATAAAAAGTTATAGTGGATCACACCAGCCGATGACCACCAAGCCGTGACCAGAATCTTTTTTCGTGAGGGTTCGGCTTTGAAAATTACCTCGGTGGTTCGTCGAAATCCAACCACTGTCCGGAACGTCTCCTGTTATCATACATGATCCATTTTTCATCACAGGTGACAATTCGGTTCAAAAACGGGTCGTTTCTGTTGCGCAAAAGCAGTGAAGAGGAAACCTCGAGACGTGCCAATTTCTGCCGGTCACTCAAATTGTGGGGCACCCACTTATCGAGTTTTTTCACCTTCCCAATGCGTTTCAGACCATCTGCAACACTGGATTTGCCAACGCCTAGCTTTTCTGCAATCTCTCGAACTGTTTGGGATGGGTCAGCCTCCAAAATCCCCCTAAAATCCTCGTCAGATATTGCTTTAGGTCGACCGCTTTCATCTTCAAGGCTGAAATCTCCAGAACGAAATTTGTTGAGCCATTGCCGCACAGTGCTTTCTCTAGCACTATTGGGCCCCACACCTGGTTAATTTGTTGAGCTGTTTCGATTGCGGATTGCCCCAATTTATAGTCGAAGAAAAAAATCGTCCGAAGTGCTCTTTTCACATGCTTGAAAAAATCTTGAAAAAAGGGGTCATCAAGCAATGGTGAAACGGCAGTTATACCATCAGATAGCGCAAAGAATTCTCTAAGGATGTACTACTGAGACGCAAGGGAGAGTGTGTTTTTAATCAGCAATGAATGTTCAAAAAATAGTAACACAAAACCTGCAGAACTTTCCGGACAACCTAATAAATGCCCCCTCCCCCCTCTCCCACCTTAGCCGAAAAGCGCCGATTTACGGATGGTAAATATTCAGTTTTCAGTATTACCCATTTATTTGAAGATTATCAATCTTGCTTTTCACCGTAAGCACCATACAAAAAGGAGGTTATCCGCTGCCGATGCTGAGGCGTGCCGAGAGGCTGTCTGGCGCGGCGGCGGCCTGTTCTACTCTAACTGTTGGGAAGGAGAAAGCGACATCAGTTGGCGGAAAACGCACGCGCACCGTGCTTAATCCGGCCTCCGCCTTGATACGCCCCAGCATCCGCTGCGGACAAGACTGTAAGTATCGAGAAAGATATTTTTCTTAATAATTGTTTTTTTTCTGTGTGACAAGGGGGACATCAGAGCTCATGCCTATGTTGAAACGGGCACGGGCCATCTTCATGCGTGGGACGTCGTTCGTTCGGTCCGCTCTGAAATCAAAGGAAGGTAAACTAGTTATGAAGGCATTCATGGCGGCGTACCGGTGGGAAATCGGAAAATTGGATTTCCTCAGCTTTTCGCACTTTCTTCTCGCTTTTTGTGGTAGCACACGGTCTCGCTATCGACAACCAGCAATGGCTTTCTTGGCGAGGATAAGTAAAATGAGTTAGTGGCACCCCAGGGGCGGAAAGATCGCTGAGTTTTTAGGCGTTGTTCATCATTTTCGGCTTTCGCAGGAACAAATCCCTTCTGTGACAATTGAACCGTTGGTTTTTTCCGGTATCCCTGGAGCAATGAAAACAAGGACCTCCGCTGTGGTCTGGGTTTCATTAAGTGAATGCCCCCAAAGCACCAGATGATAAGGGTAATCTTGAGGAAGTCCTGTCCCTCCTGGGAGATCAGCTGGACCTACAGTAGGCTATAACTTGAGCTAAAGAATTCCAGAAAAAGAAAAACACTACTTACTCAGCGCAAACTTGTTCAATCTAGATAAGGAACTTTACCTGCCTTACCACCCCTAGTCCCCTTCAAGTCTGAGAAGTGTGGTGGCTCTTTGCAGCGGGCCAAATACCACCCAACCACCTGGACCACCCACCTCAAATGTCGGGGCTCAAATGTTTTTTTTTTGAAATAGTCAAAAACGATTCAAGATATCACAAGAATGCTGAGTTGTGCGCAAAAGTCAGACCACGGACGGGATTCGAACCCGCATTTTCCGCATCGTTATCAAGCAATAAAATTCAAGATATATTGGCACTGGAATAGTGAGAAGTGGCAGAAACAAGCTACTTTGGTAACAAGAGTTTACAGGTTTTCACAAGGTGACCTGTACAAATTTTGCTGAGTACCAGTTTGCCCCCCCCCCCCGCTCAGGCCAAATTGTGCCCTATAAGTCTTACTTCTCTGCCCATCT
>MU930230.1:1495-25244 GCA_036418165.1 Cooperia oncophora
AGAAATCAACTTTCGAAAAAATTCTTCTCAGACCAAATAAGACCCCCCCCCATCTCCCTCGCCGTGAACGATCATCACAACGATGGCGTGCCTTGCCTTGGAGGCTATTTCAAGGGAGGGGGGGGGACATTCTGATACCCCTTTTCACTTATAGGGAGCTGCTGCAAACTCCTGTAGTGCTAAGAAATAGCATGACTTATCCGGAAACAAGCAACACAGCTCAGTAAAGGAAAAGGGGAAGGAAAGACAATGGGAAGGGGCAATTAGAACTCCCGAGCAAGTGGACCACTCCTCACAAAATGGGACAGCATTTTGCACAAAACAATTGAATTATCCACCCCTTCCTCAAGATCCTCAAGACCTAGGCGAAAGTCCGTATCTCTCTGACGTGCTTCTTATGGTTGGCAGTTTCCAACTCCAAATTTTGTCCGACACAGAAACTGGTATCATTTTTTAGGCAAATTTGTGCGATATGTTGGCAAAAATTCAAAAAATGCCCCTTCCCCACAAGAACCACTTAGCCCTTCTCTATATTCGATGCGTCCAAAGAGGCGCTATATCTACATAGTAATGCAGTAGAAAGATATGCAAATCTGAAGCATTGCTGTTCGGAAAGAAAACGAGAAAACGTGGAACCTAAAGGCACATTCCGCAAAACATCGTCGAAAGCGACGCGCGTTACGGGGCTGAAGAACAGAAATGCATTTACTAGTTGACTCACACTTGTGACAAAAGAGGAGGAAACATCAAAACGCACTCACTATAAGGCCCCTCCCGAAATATGCACAGACACCTTGGGGTCTCACCGAAAAGTCTAGACAAGGTCAGTGAACAGGCATGCAAGTTGATCATGAAAAAAAAGCTGTACCACATGCCTGGAGTCCACCTCGACCAACCGATGCACCTTGACACCCCTGCCTTGAACCTTTGACGAGTAACTTGTACAGTGTTGGCTTGCTCGCTCATATATTAGGTTGGCGGGAAAGTTCTGTCACATTTTTTCAAACAAGGCTTTCTTTTTATAGAGAGGCGTACAAGATCAAAATTATACAGCAATGTCATTGCGGAATCCCTGCCAGTTTTCGAGCACTTCGTGGATGCCATCGCTTCACAATGGAGGCTGGCACGACGCAATGTTGGACATCATCTCAACTTTGACTTGGGCTCAAGTCGTGGAGGTTTTCTCGGCTGTGCAACGGTTGAATACAGGAGTTGACTAGCAGCCAGAAAGAGCAATGTCTGGACTACATCATTGCAAGGGGAGAGCCATCCAGCTCCATTGCATGAAGTACGGCTCGAACTTCTTTTGACGGGGTGTGCTGCACCAGCACGTTGAAGACGGACTGTGCCGATGGATTTTGCCCTCTGCTTGACGATTCGCTTCAGATCTCGTAGCTGCCTTGCGTACGGATTAACCGAGGAGACAGCTTCTTTATACAGTAGTTTCCCGGCCCACAGCTATCTCAAGCTGAGATCACAGGTACTCCCAAACATCACTTCGCCATTCGCACCGTAGCCTCCCGCTCTGAAGAGCCAGCGTCGTGGAAGATTGTCAGATGACTGTAGACATTGTCCATGTGCAGCTCCGTTATTTCGGCGTCGACAGCTGTCATGCTGGCGCCAGGGCGGTAGAAGAAAGAGTTTGAGGAAGCACTTGGAGGGGTCGGTGCCAAAGGTAGCGGATAACATTCTTGTTCATATTGCACGATAAGGAGAGGCAGGAGTCAAGCCAGTGATACCAATAGAAAGACCATTCTTTGATGTATAAGTGCTCATATTACCGGTTAACGCTTTTCAGAAAATTAGCAAATATTTTGGGTTCAAAAATATATGACAGAACTTTCCCGCCAACCTAATAATCTCTCTCCCACAGCACTATCGAATCGCATACCTTTAAAGGCATGAGGCACGACAATTTAAAACTCCGCCTAAAATGGTAGTAGAGGTGCTCAACAGTGAGAAATGACGAAAAAGAGGAGTGAACACGGTCAAAAACCTGCGAAAAAGCCTTTGTTCTACACGACTCAGAAAGCAGTTTCGGACGAGTTTCCCGTTGGCATCGTGCCAATAACCGCTACGGTAGATACGGCTGCATGTATGTACTCATATATCCATGCAGCACCGCAACCGCTTCATATCAGTCCCTTCACTTCATATTGTACTTCGCAAATGAAGCTATAAGAGTCTAAGAATCGGTCAGACTTGTGGGCGGGCGGGCGGGCGGGTGGTGGGCGTCCGGTCGGTATGTTGCAGCTTGATAGGGCGCTATAAGGGTACCTTCCTTGGAAAAGGCGCCACGCAGCGCTTGCTCAGGGCGCCGAATTCTGTCCTGCTAGGCGTATCAATCCTACACGTCTTGAGGATTCACCGTGCCACTCGCCTTTAATAGGCAAAGAGAAGAATGAGACATCTCGATGAATGAAGAAAGAAGGAAAAGGCGTAGAGAGCAAAGAAAAGCAGGATAGAAAGCCTCCGGGTTAATCGGATCCGATACCGCAGCATATAAAGTAGAGAGTATTATAGCTTAGTGAGAGTAAGAATCGATGCTGGGTTCAGTTTGGCTGCGGCACTGATGCTTCCACGATGATTGCTGATTAGAGGGAGCGAAGTTTTACAGTAGGCTACGCGAGGAGACGTTCAGTGTTGTTCGCGGCGGACGCTAGGTTCTGTCTAAGAGCTTGGTTTGGCGCGGCGCCAGCCCAACCTCCTTGACGTTTTCCACCAAATGAGGTCGTAGCCAGCTCACAATGGTGCTCACGTGTGAGTACGGATTGGTCTGAATTGCGCTCGCTCAAGGGGCGGCGTTTCCTGGGACGACGAAAGGGAACAGTAGTGTACGAGGTCAAAGGCTCTAAAAACTAGTCATTCGACCAGTCACGTTACGGATGCTGAGAATTGGCTTCTGTGACAGGTGGTGGCAACTCGCTTCGTGAGAGAGATAAAAAGGTGCCGCTGAACGGGCTACGTAAACGGCCAGTTTGGATCGCATGGGAACAGCTAGCATACGCGAAGTCCAATTGTAGCTGCTCCGCGTCGTTAAATGGAATTGCAAAACGGCCTTCAAAATATGACGGTCAGCTATTCACGCGAATGCTACAGCGTCCGTCAAGACTGATGTTCCTCAGGAATCATGAAAATCGCCCAGAGAGGGCTCAAAAACTTTAATTATTGTGAATTGAGGGTAGTTGGCCCTAACGACCAGGCTTTCAAATCGGGAGAATGTCCCACAATTTAAGCCGAGAGCCGGACCCCTTGCCAGAGGTTCCAAAGGGTCGGGAAAAGAAGGATGGGGTAATCTTTGGATTTGGCCAAGATTTTGGCGATGATGTAATTTGTCCATTGAAGCCGAAAAGCTTGGCGCTCGCGCCATAGGTGCCGACACTCGTAGCTTCAAGTACTATGCGTTCTCGTCGTCCTCTGGTGTGCTCCTGCGACTGTACAGTCCACGCACGGTTAGGGCAAAGATCATTCCGCTCGAACTCCAAACAGACAGAGGTCCGTATTTGGCGCTTAGGAAAGAGTGTATTCCGTCCTGAGAAATTTTTTTGACAGTAGCTTTTTGTTCACGGGTGCTATATAGGCGGGAGGGGTCTTTGCCTTCCGCTGCGAGGTATTTCGGCGTTTGAGAAAATTTCATCCGGTTTCGTGGTTTTCCCTGTTTCAGGTGTGACACATCCCCCCCCCCCCCCCCCCCCCCCGCCGGCGAACTCATCACTAATGCAGAGAGGAGAAAGGGTCGCATCAAGCCACCCCTCAGAAAATGTGTTCGAAACGGACACGAATAAATCCCCAACTAATGACGTGCCCGTGACCCAAGGCGTGGCCAGCTGAGGTGTATTTGGTGCCAGGATCTGAGGCGCAGGTGCCAGGCGGTTTCGAACCATGTGCTGGTGCTCATGCTCAGAGGGACAAAGTTGATAGGAATTCACACACTGGGAAGAATTATCGAAGTCTAGCTTGCTTTCTGAAGATCGGTGCGATAAAGGATATGAGAGTAGCAACAATTCCCGGCAGTGTTCGGCTTAGGGAAGGGGTGGGGGGGGTGGAGAGGGGAAAATGCCGCATTTCTCTACGCTTCCCCTTTGGCTAGTCCCCGCTACCCTTACAAGTCCACCTTGGTCCACACCTGTGACCTGTCAAGGGGTAATAAAGCTTCCTGCTATCGCAGAAATTTTTCAGGATTATAGTTCTCTCCACCTGAGGCCATGTGAACCAGCACAAAGCCCCTACGCAAAGCAAACACATCATCCATTGTTCGTGAAAAGGCATCGAGCTCGCAGGCTCAAAATGCTTAGAAATACTCAAGGTGTTGGGCAGTGTACCTGAGCAGAGAATACCAAAGCGAAAAGACAGGAGCCCGAGCGAGTCGATGAGGTGGACGGCGGATGACTACATGACAAAGCGAACACTCCCAGCATTGCGGAATGGAGGTTTTTCTTCATCGAATAGCAAGGGTTCCATTATTTGTTCGATGAACGCAAGTCCCCTTGCACTTAGTTTCTTGCAGAACAGTCACGTGACCCATCAAGCAAGTGGTCGCATCAAAAAGTTCGTGGAGAGCGGCAATGGAGAAAACTGTTCTTGGACACGAGTTCTTTCGATTGCCTTACTAAGATAAAATTGGAAAAGGCGCAGTTCGGCATGAGGGGGCATTCTGCACTTTCGTTTTTCCCCATCGACGTGCTCGTTGTTTTACAAGATTTGACAGGCATTCATTACAAGAGTTGGCAAGTGATCCGTGGCTTCACAAGTTTTCACAGGTCTCCACTTTACGGCTCGACACGTTGCTGGGAAGCAGCCCCCTAAGCCGCACTGCGCCTCACAAATTATAATGTGCCATTGGAAATAAAGTACGGAACTATATTACAGTTGAATCCTAGTCGCGTTTGCAATAAACTCCTACAGAGGAATCTGCTACATATTGAACGTCCAAAAAAATACAGCGGTTTTCCACTTGAAAATGCAACTTTCCTTTTCTAATCAATGAGATAACTCTGCAATCGAGGATAGAAAACTGAATGGGGGGGGAGAGAAGTGCTACAGTTCGGAGGAGGAGAGGCAACGTGGCGACAGGGCTCACACTATACGTTGTATTAATTACAACAGGGATTGTATTTAGCCGCTCTGGGAGAGGGGAAGGGGGGGGGGGGAGGGGTCGTGTTTTGCACATGAGGGGAGGCTTTTTTGATTTTTCCAACTGCTCTTGTCTTGCAACCTTGGCGTGTCATTTGCTAGTTCTTCAGTCGTTCTGTGAGCTATGGGGTGGTTGGGTGGGATATTTATTGGAACGGCTCAACGTTCCGAGCGAGTCTTCTTCAGAGACCTGAATGTGATATTTTGATTGTTGATTATTCCTAGTTCACGCTCTCGCATTGAATACCCACTTCCCCCCTCTAGTTAGCAGCGCCGCAAAACCATTATTTCTGATAATTAAGGTGTTTCCCCCTCTCTCCTCCTCCGCTCGACGGCAAGATTGCAGACGGGACGGGAAAGGGAATTGTACCCGAACAGGATACTTTGATAGGAGATCACATTTTACAAAAAATTTCGACAAAGTGACACCCCCCCCCTTATTGTTTACCGCCCGAGATGAGGTTAAAGCTGCGGAAGAAGGGCTTACTATCACGGTGAGAGGGCGCAGACACACGCACTTGATCGCGCCATATTTTCCTCCTATTACAGTAATAACAGACATTGAACTAACCACGGAGGTATGAGGTAGGTAGGTGGTAGAGGTAAGAGTTTTCATTCATTAACTAACTCAGAAAATGATTGACATAAACTGAGGAGAATGAAGAAGTATCAGAAAATTTCATGCGCTTTCTGCGAAATTCGGGCCTACTAAATATAGTTGGGGGGAGGGAGGGGTGAGAGAAGAAGCCAGAAAAGCTTCTAGCGTCCACGCGGACTTGGACAACAGGCCGCGCGGACGCTGGTCGCTTTTCTAAGAATTACCCTGCGAAATTGGAAAAAATCTCTGTGTCGGTGTGAGGGCACACACAGCGCCACTCCTTACTTCCCCCTCCTACTCTCCAGAATACATCCGGTTGGAAATACTCGTGAATTAAAAGCTCTACATTTTTCTGGCACAGTTATCTGTCGGGGACGAAAGGTACACAGCTAAGCTAGCACAGGCCACCAGGTGAAAACATGTAAATTCTGCAGTTTCGCAGGAAGTTTGCAAGTCTCACCTAAATGAAACCTGTTATTTAACATGTACTAACAAAACGAACAAGTGAAAGTGCAAGTGCTCCCTCGACAAATCGAACAAGCGCACATTCGCCAATAATAAACCAACTTAGGGAACAATAGAAACATACTGAAGAGGAAGAAAAGACTCTAGAACGTTCCACGAAGTTTCATTTGACTTGAAATTCCCAGAAAGCTGCTCTGCACCAAGCAACTGATATAATGAATTTGCTTGGCAGTTGAAAATGAGCTATTTCCCTTTTCCAGGAACCCTTCTTGGAGAGAAATGTGAAAATAAGGGAAGAAAAACCCATTTTTTTTGTCACTCTTTCCCTTCTCTTTTCTCTCTAATCTGTGCTCGTTGTGAACTCAGTAAGCGAAACCAGCGAAATTTCGAAAAAAAATGAAAGTGAAAACAGATCATAGTAGATGGTCGATCGATGGAGGGTATGGCAGCCGGTTGGCACGCGTCCAACAGATAAGTAATCATTGCCCTTCAGTAGTGCTTGCTCGTTGCGCATAAACGAAAGCGTGTTGGTTTTTGGCCAGCTGCGGGGAAGAGGCGGGGCCGTAAAGGCCAAGCTGCTTGCCAAGGGATCAATGACCAGAACTCGTCACCACAGCGTAACGAACGGGGCAAGGGGCAAGGTTGCAAGTCAAGAATCATAGGGAATAGCCCTGGAGACCGCAGATCAATTATCGATCGTCAGCAATTATTCTTACCATTGATTTTCGTTTGTACCGGAATGAACCCCTCGCAGCCATTTTCTGCTTTTCGCCTGCTTGCGCTTTCTTGCCCCGAGGACAAAGGCCAAACTAATGACCGCTGCCTTTCTGGAATGACTAATCGTTTGGTGGAACTGCAGTAACGACAATGACACTAGATGGAGATGTGGTGCCCCCTCTCGCCAAAGAACAGTCATTCCTGGGGGTTTTCAGCCTTCAACCTTGCACTCTTAGGGTTTTGCAGGCACGTCACTAATATTTATGCACAACTGTTGGAAACTTTGATCAATTATCGATAGAAACTGATAAACAAGAATATTCTAGACGTGACTTACTTGACAGTTATCAACGAATGAATCAAAGAAAATAGTGCACTGTTTTCTTTCAAAAGGTACTGTAAAGTACCGTTCAGAACCGTCAATAATCGATTTGATGGCGAAAAACTGGAAAGTGACAGACTGAACGGAGAGAATGCCCTTCTATATAAGATCGGCCCTCGAACAGCTATTTTGGGATGCGCCACGCATCCTTATCTCACTCAAATACTTGAATGCAGTTTGGCTAACACAGTGACTTAAAGACACATGGCACGATAATTTGGTACTGCGTCTACAATGGTAGCACGGGTGCTTTATAGTGGAGAAAACGGCAAAAAAGCGAAGCGAAACGGTCAAAAACCTGCAAAGAGAGGCCTTCTTTCTTCATGACTCAGAAAGTAATTACGGACGAGTTTCCCGTAGGCGCTGCACGTATGCACGCATCATTTATCCATGCAGCACCGCGGCCGCTTCATATCAATCCCTTCGCTTCATATTTTACTTCGCAAATGAAGCAATACGAGCATCAGGTACGGTCGTCCATTTGTGGGCGGGCGGGCGTGGTGGGCGTCCGGGTCGGTATGTTGCAGCTTGATAGGGCCTTATAAGGGTACCTTTCTTTGGAAGGCGCTACGCATCGCCTGCTCAGGGGTGCGGAATTCCGTCCTACTGGGCGCATTGAACCTACTTGCCTTGGGGACTTACCGTGCCAACTGTCTTTTTGGTGATTAGCGCTACTATTGCCCAGGCAAGTCTTTCGAACTAGCAGAAACAACATGCGGAATAAATGGACTTGTCTGGCTCGCAAAGCCGGAACCTGATCCGAGATCGATTCTCCGAACCCTGCGCTGGTAAGCCGTCCCGACTTCCATAGTGGCAAGGGGTGCACTTCGTGCTGCTGCGAGGAAAACTCCTGGCAAATTACGTGCCCCTCCTCCTAAATTCGCCGCTCTGACAGCAAAACCCCACTCCTTCCTTTGGAACGGAACAACCCTGCCCAACTTACCTACCAACTTACTGGCCTTACTGACTTTTCCCCACTTCCCATGATTTTCCCACTTCTCCGAAAACTTTTCGTGAAATTCTCCAGTTTTTCCTCAAAAATTGGAAGTGAGGAGGCGGGGCGACTCCCCATTGGAGTCCGTCGCCAACGATGTAGATAGTGCTCGTAAAACTAGAAACCTCCACTGAAAACGCCGAAAAATTCCCTAGGCCAAGCGCAACCCCCTCCCCTCATCCACCAGATACGACCGCTGCTCGGGGACTCTTCAACGTACGATGTTCCCTAGCAACTACGCCACGTCCGCCCACCTCTTCTTCATACTTTCTAACATAAATGCTAAACAAAACCTTCAGCTGGGGCTGTACTATGTGCCCCGCCCCCTCCCCACTCCATAGGGAGGGCCTGACTTTTCTGAATGCTGTATCCCAAAACGCTTATGGAAGTTGCAGTACGAGATAACAGCAAATCGCACCCCTCCCCCCACAACAGGCACTGGTGAAATCCTCCCCTCCCCATGAGGGACAGTATAGCATATGGCCTTCTCATATGCAATAATGTGAAGGAGCATGCTGCTATGAATCAACATAAGCAAAGAATTATCGATTAACAAATGGAAAAGTTGGCAATGATCGAAAGGGGAATCGACGAGTCACATAACACCAAAAGGAAATCTTCCAGTAAAGAGCGAATAGAAAACCGATGAACCGAATATTGATGTCCCGCATTCGCAACATCTTCTGATCGTTTGTCTTTTCACACTGTATGCGATTTTAAAGTTTTTGAGCGGAGATGTCACAGTGATAAGAAGCGCTGCTGCAGCACGCGCAGTTTGCAGATCGCATCTCGCCTATGCTAACCAAACTTCCCCTCGCCACGAGTTATGAGAGTTGGTGGCGAAGCAGTCTGGGCGCATAATACCACTGAGTTCAACCTCGGTCCATCTTACGTATCTCGCAGTACAGTAGGGGCCATGTGTGCGCACAAATACCTCTAGGCTCTTACAATCAACCATTGGGAATCACGCAACGAATAGATAAAGACAGAAAAGAAGAAAACGAAAAGAGAAAAACGTGAAACAAAAAAATGCACTATCAGAAAAGTTTCCTCAGACCAAATAGGATTCTCTCCTCTCACCGCCAAATATGACCGTTCCGCTGAAGATTCTCCTCGCCCTGACCACTACGCCATGACTGCCCCCTCTTCCTCATCTTTCACACAGTTCTTCAGAACGCACCTTCTTCGGCGAGAAGGTACACTCCTTATCCCTGAGAGGAGTAGGCGTGGCATTTGAACATGGCATAGAATAGGTACTCGTGGGATATTTCAGCTTGAGACAACTGTCATCTTGTTCAGTGTTGGACAGAGACATGACCACAATTGTGTCAAAATGAAAATATCTCACCAAAAGCACAGCCACCGCCACGTTTAGTTGAAGTGTGCAGCCACGCCTACCACATCTCAGGTATTCCGAGTGGACTAATCATCAATACCGCCTTAGGTTTTCAACAGCGCTGTTCAGATGGAGTTCATTCAAAAAGAGTCCAAAACTGATGTTCGGTAGAGCAGGTTTCGCTCCAAGGTGGTCCTTACGATAAATCATTGGGCGAAGATATGGAGAAACGAAGGCCCACTCGTCGGGCTTGATGAAGTCAGGGAGCGTTTCGATGTACTGCTACTTATCGCTCCCACCTGTATCTTGGAACGAAATTCCGATTAGAACATCCATAGAACTCTTCGGAGGGGAAACCGACCTCTAAATCAAGGGAAGCACGCGACCATTTCAAATACTGGGATTTTTATGCTTGCAATAAATTACATTCATAAAGGGGGTGATGCGCTGTTTTGTTGGAGGGGCATTTTCGCACGTTGGCTAGTTCCTCTTGCTAGTCAGGACACATCGTTAGTTGGGGAATTTGGTCGAGTCCCATAAACTCCTCCTCCTTCCCCCGCCCTCCTACCCACCTGTTTTTCCAGATATTCCAGATCTCACAACTTCCTAACCACTTTTTTTCAAAATTTCAAAAATTTCCTATTTTCCTAGAAAGTTTCTGTGACGGGGAATGGGTATAGATAGACGTACCCACGAATATTCAAAAAAGTCAACAACCTTTCTCAGAAAACCAGAAGGGAATACGGCTCCTTCTTTCCAACAAAGCAAATACGACCGTCCCCTCTATAGCGTCCATGGAACAAGAAAAATCAACTATCAAAAAAATTTTCTCAGACCAAATACGACCCCCGTCCCCAGCAACTAAATGCGACACCTCCTGTATCCAAAGATGATGTGCCGTGTTGCTAGTACATGCTCACTAAGTCGACACCACTAAACTCTTAAGCGGCTGAATGGTCTGTGTGAAGCACTGCAGTTACAAGAACCTACAGGTCGTTCCAAGCTGTCTTGTACAAGCCTCGCTGTGTGCCATTTGTCCTCCCCCCCCCTACCACCGAGCCGAACTACGGCGAAAGTTGATTCCGAAAGACTTGCAACAATCAAAGAATAACAGCTTGAGGGCGCAGTTTGTCGACGGGGGGGGGCATTTTGCTTTCCATAGATGTGTCGACCCATCTAGGCAGCCGTTTCTCGAGTTGACACGTTTTAGGATAGTGGCTAGACGATCTTACTTCAGCTTCACAAGAGTTCACAAGTTTTACCAGAGTGAGATTTGTAAACCGGAACTAGGGAAGCAATGATAATACAAAATGCCCCCCCCCCAGCTCGAACAGCGCCGAGTCAGGCAATAGTACGCATCTGGTAACAACCAGGGTGCCGACGGCAAGGGTTCGACCGGGAAGTGACTTGCAAGTCGTGCGTATGATGAACGGCATCACTTGTCATCACACCAGGTTCTCGAATGAAAGATATGGAATTTTTAAATCCTCTCAAAATTTTCCATCACGAAGGACACACTGAGTTCCGCTTCTGTACGCGACTCAGCACATTAGTATCGCCGTATATTTTTGCCAATGGTTCTAAGCAACTAAGAATCACCGAGAGATTGTGGTTTTGCAAAAGAAAAATGGTGGAACCGTAGACATTTTTGCATATCTCAACTGGCTATCATTAGCCGATCAATAATCGAACGGAAGAAATAATTTTTCTGTAAATGTGTGCGGAGAAAATGGTCGGTAATGGTTTTGAGAGAAAACGGTGGAACGGTTCCCATTTTTGTTGCAGGGTCATCTACGGTGTGACTGAAAGCACTAAGGATGGTAGGCGACAAGGTTAATCTTTTCAAAATGTAATTTTCGGGGAGGGGTGGGGGAGGGCGGAAGTCAACTCCCAATAGGGAACTAGAATCAGGGAATCTACTTCCAGTCAGGAGACAGAACAGCATCATCTTTCACTTCTGGCAGTTGTCCCTCACCCCTCATGCCTAGGTTTTGTCCTCCTTTGATTAGGTGATGGGTAATCCTCTTCAGCAGAAAACCTGTCTGGCCTCGACAAAAAGTGTAACTCCCTTCACATGACCACTTAGCTTCAGTGCATTAATGGTCGCCGTTCATATGTTGGCCCCATGGGAGTTGGACTCAAGGCTGCCAAGATGTACTATCTGGGCACGCCCTGTCGTGGGGAAAAAATTTGAAAATTGGTACACTACGATCCCCCTCATCAAAATTTTCTCGCTTGGCACAACCTCCTCCTCGGAATGTTTCTTCCTCCTGCAACAACCCCCCATCTCCTCCCGTTCCCAATTTCCCATCCTACCTACCATCGTTCTGAATTTTCTCAACTTCCTAGCACTTTTCCAAGGTTTTACCGAAAACTCTGCCCTCACTCAACCAAAAAACTTTCATTCGAAGCAGAGGACATGGGTATTTGAAGCAGGGAACTCGAAGAAAGTGAAATACTAAATATCTTCAGGGGCAAATGCGCACCTATGTCGCACCTAATTACGATCCCCCTCCTCGCTGAGGATCCCCAACGTACGAAGTTCCATGTGGCACCACCGACTAAATGCGATCCCCCCCTCGCTGAGGATCCCCAACGTACAAGTGACCTGTGCACCACCACACCATCTGAGAAATGACCGGTTTTCCAAACTTTCCCATGAGGAGTGGAACGATCGATAACATCGATTGGTGCCCAAAATCTTCATCTTTGCCTTATCGACTTAATTGATTGATAGGTTTCAGTGAGAGTTCTCAGATGAATATCCCTTTCTCAGTTGTCCATTCATAGTTCGTCACGTTTCAATCACATCAATCATGAACCAAAGCAAAAAATGTTCGACGATAGAAAAACTGGGGATAGTCCATGGAGGCCAGGTGAAGAGGAAGGGCAGGTTGCGCTCGTTGACAGGGCGGTTGAAAAAACGTCGAGCGCGTCGTCGGGAAATGCGCTCGGGCACGCAGTACTCTAGCAGATAAAGGCCGAACCGGTTCTTCTGCCGTCGCCGCGACCATCATCGTCAATGGCAGTGCGAAATCGCGTCACGACACTGAAAGTTGCGCGAATTTCGTGATGACGGCCACATAGAGAGCACGTGAAGGCGAGGACAAAGGCCCTCGTAGGTGGTAATGGCAGTCGGCCGATGCATCTAGACATCACATTGTCTTCACTCGCCTACTTAGCCATTATACGGTCGGTTCCAGCTAGCAATCACTATACCAAATGACGTCACAATGGGCACAGTGCCAAGGGGGAGGGTCTGACGTCGAGTATTTTCTCCTTCTTCATGGCGCTAATTGCATGGACCAGTGCCTCCTTTGAGCTAAGCCCTTTTCCCACATGTCTTCGCCTCTAGTGGTTCAGGAGGTGGCTTCTCTGGAGTATACTGCCTTCTTGCTGAAGAATTCGATAACCCTCTAGAGGCTACGCTGAAGGAATTTCAGAACATCAACTCTCTTTAGCCCAGCTATAGCACTACTGTGAAAGCAACAAGTCGCGACCGCATCACCGCCCCTCCCGAACCCCCTCTCTCTCCCTGAGAGCTGATGAGCCTGCTTTCTGCACCGTAGGCCCCTCTCTTACTCATTCATAAACCAACCTGGTTCCCGAATTCAGCAGAAACGGCGGTTTTCGGGACAAACGACAGTCACACTCTCACTAGCAACGGTTTTGAATGCATTTTTCGTGTCTTGTCGCTCATCCCCTTCCGGTGACCTTTCCGCCCCCTTGCAAAAACCCTATGACAGTGAAAAGCAACTTGACGTACGGGTGTTAGGTACACTTCAACCACGAAAGCTCTCCAGTCCGAAGGAAAAGAATTTTGCTCATCAGAAAAGTATAGCCAAGACAGCTCACCAGCGCTGTTCGGCTTGGAGAGGGCATTTTCACTCACGCTAGTTCCTTTTGTTAGTTCATGTTAACTAACAGATCTCAGTTCAGTCAAACCTATGAACTCTCGTCAAATCGCGGTGTTTTGTGAGCCTTTTCGGTCGCAGTAATTTAGTAGTTTTCATACTGTGGCTTGTAGAATCTTAGCTTGAAACCCTATGGTGCCCCAACCAAGCCTAACTGCGCCAAGATCACCAATCGACCAATTCGAGAAATTATCTGGATGAGCTTTCCATACCTTCGCAGCTACTTACACTTTTTGAAAACTTCAATGTTAGGTGGTCTTAGCATTTGATGATGCCAACAAACGATTACTGTGCGAAGGACGGCAGGATATCGCTCTGCTGGCATAACGAGCACGTCCGGAGCATGTACAGCATCGTTGTGTGAAACACATGATGGGGGGGGTCGTACTTGTCGTACTTGGCCGCTGGGGGAGGAGGGGGGGAGGTCATGTGTGCCTTTGAGAGAATTTGCGGCATTGGAAAAATTTTCTCCCAGTTCTTGACTTTTCGCGGTTTTTCCCGTTTCACATTGGCTATATACCTCACCCCTCCTCCTTCTGTCCTGGGGAATCGTTTAGCGACTATAGGTTTGTAACTGAAAGCTACTACCCACAATACACAACCATAGGGTTTGTCTTCAAAGAAGTTTTCGAATGAAAAAATGCGAATTTTTCCGCTTCTCTCTGCATCGGCGCTGGAGGGATGCCACCGTGCAGATTCATGAGATTTCAACTTCCTGCATTTTAAAAAGAAGCTCTGGCATGGGCTATACATATAATGTTCCCAAGAGTGAAATTAGATGAATGGGGATGAACGATAAAGTTCCCCCGCCGGCGCAGATGGCTTGGTGGGAGCATTAAGTGGTACCCTGCGAAGCTTGTGAAAATCACATTGTAAAGATCCGTGGTTTCTGGGAGCAAAAAGGCTCACTTATACCACTTTGGTCACAGGAGTATAGGTTTGAAGAGGGCCTGGATGTCGATCTGGAGAATTGGAGAATCAAGACTTAGGGAATCAGCATTTCCCTAGATTCTTGATAGGTCCGGTACTGAAAGATCAACCTAGAAGGCAAAGGATTCGATTTGCATAGACTGCGACTGCGACTCCGCTCCACACTAAAATTGAAGAATGGTAGCCCCGAAGTTCTCCGAAAAAGAGGATTTATGCCGATTGCTTCGACTCCGCTCACGTGCAGGATAGTGGAATTGAGGAACTGGAGAACAGGGCACTTCCTCATTGGCGAGGGGAATCCCTAACAAAGTTTTTATTTCTTTTTTCCGGTTTCTATCTTACATGTGAGCCATAACATCCCCGCTCCAGGGGAGATTTGCCTGGAGCGGGGATGTTATGGCTCACCTAAAAGGAAAAGGAAAAATTTAGCTGTAAAACCTCCAGGGGGAGGGGTCCAATGAAAAAAGGCGAGGAATTTCTGGAAAAGCTCCGGGAGACTGGAAGGAAATTGGATAAATCATGAAGTTGACAGGTACGATGACGGAGATGGTGGAGGGGATCGTACCAGAGTGGGAAATTTGGAAGAAGGGGTCGTGCTCTGCAGAAAATTTCCCCAACGGCAGTACGAGCCCTGTTCGAGAATCTCCGAGAAGCACTGGTCACTAATTGATTGATGTGGTCAAGCTCCCCGTTGAGAAGCGGAGAACCGGATTGTATGAGCGCAGGGCGCAACATTGGTTGGGCATTTTGGTGGAGTCCGTACGGCCCCCTCACTCCTTCTTTAAGGGTTGATGCGACCCCACCCTCCTGGTTCCCTCCTCATCGCTGTCGGAGGTCGGAGGGTAAATAGCACATGTGAAACGAGAAACTACGAGTGAAAGAGAAACTACATGACTCCCATCTCCACCATCTCTTCGATTTTCCTCCAACTTCGCGGGGGTGGGGGTATATAATACACTAGTACTATACAACAAGAAGCAGGAAGGAAAACACGTTGCCCTAACAACGAGCGAATACGACCTCCTTACAATAGCTCTGAGACAAGAAAGCATCGTCAAAAAAGCATTAGACAGGAATCGATTGTCCATTCTCAGGTACAGAACTGGAAAACCAGGGAATTCCCTCCGATTCTCCATCTCGAAGAGTAGAAGAATCTGAGATCGCTCAAAAAGGAATAGGACCCACTCACAACGTTTTCACAGAAATGAGGTAATACCGATGAGGAGTCGATTCTTCAATTCGGCGACCTCATTAATCAATACATATCTATTGCTTTTCGAGAACCTCCTATGCTCCGATTTTGCGATTCTCCCAGGGAGCCTTATGGTTGTTATGAGGACCTAGTCGTTTGGAATCAAGAGCGATCAAAATCAAAGGCGTTGCAGATTCAAGCAGTACCTATTTTACTACATCTTACTGAGCTTTCAACTGAACACGAGAGTGTTAGAGGAAGGTGGGAGCTTGTGCAGGTGCAAGTGTAGCCTTGGCACGAACTTGAGGAGGATTCGAGCCGAACTACTTAGTGCGAACAGAGAGACTCTTTTGATCGCTGCTGCGTGGATATCATGATCAAATATGGTGTAAAGTGCAAAAGATAAGCAGAGTATAATGGCGCTGGAAAGTGGCTAAGGACATGAGAACTTTGAGCTGTCACTTAGCCCAGCCATGCAATAGTGCAACACATCATAGGGCCATTATCGTCAAAGAACAGCTGCTATCGTTTGAGAAAAACCAAGATGGGGGTCATTGAACAATTTTGCCGTGGAACAAAAACGAATATTACAGCGGCGATAAGCTACGGTATCAGCCACCAATTCGACGGTTCTGCACGAATTCGAACAGTTCTATGTTCACAAATTTTATTATGAGACGGGTACGTGGCACGACACTGCTTGAAGACGCATTTCGCGATTACTCTGAAAGTGAAGTCACTGCGCAATCTCTGTGGTTGTCCCACTTAAAGACAGCTCCCGCGATAAAAGTGTCATGGATAGTTGCTTTTCAATTATGAAACAGTAGCTGATAAGTAATTCCCCAAAGAAGAAAAAAAGCAAGAAGAGTCCTCAAGAACACATAAACAAAATCGCTCCCTGGCAGTCACACCTTCCTGCGGTCTCTGTGCAACCCCTGGCTCACAAATTCCTTTATCACATCTCCCAGTAGTGGGTATCATCCAATGCAATGAAAAGAATACGAAAAACAACAGAAACACGGAAGAAAACTTTTGAAAAGGAAAAGAAACTTTCAAAACTAGGCGTCTAAATTTAGGGTTA
The DNA here is from genome assembly GCA_036418165.1 of Cooperia oncophora. Taxonomy (NCBI): domain Eukaryota; kingdom Metazoa; phylum Nematoda; class Chromadorea; order Rhabditida; family Trichostrongylidae; genus Cooperia; species Cooperia oncophora. The sequence continues at coordinate 18,238 of MU930230.1, forward strand.
CGGTAGCGTGCATCTTTTAGTGTAGTGTGGTGCGTCGAGCTTTTGCACAACGAAAATTGGGTCGCTCGTGATTTTTACGCGTTTTACCTTGCAAGATGGGTTGGAGTTGACTGTATGTGCTCCTAATGAATAAAATCCAATAAAGGAGAGCAGAATCATCATAGGCACGAGCGCGTCAGCAAAAAGGCATGCAATTCGCGATTAATGCCGTCGCCTCAATAGAGTAACATCTGAGTTGGCTCTCCGTGAGGATTGCTAGTGGCGGTCCAAACTGGGCGGCGTTTAGAACTAGGGCTTTCAGCAGCGCGTAGCTCGCTGCCTAGCGATCGCTGTGGAGTAGCAATTAAGTAGACGACATCTCAGCTTTTGGGGCTGTCTACTTGCAATGGGAAGGACGACTCATGACTGGGGCGCGGGCTTCTTGAACTTGACGACAGCTCGAGGGCACGCGTTGGCTCATAAGTGATGGCCACGCGAGCAATTTGAGCGAGCGTGCTTATAACTTTCATCCATCCTTCGCTATTCCGGCAGTCTCATAGTTTTCTTGCTTCAAACCTGTGAAAGGTGAATGTCCAACAGGGATGAGCAAGAAAAATGTTGCTGCCTCCATGGGATATTTTGAATTAGAAATTGAAATTTTTCAACTGGCTACTGCTGCGGCGGAAAAGCCTCCAATAATGTTCTTATTTGTACGACTTTGGCTGCAGGGACTGGCGCGGTGCCTTTGATCATGGGACAATATAAGCACCGCTGCTCGAGCGTTACGCTGCAAACACGCAATTGTCGCCACCGCGCGCTCAACTGCTAAGGGGTCTCTGTTCAGCAGTTTTGCGAAGCTGTTTTGTTATGATAACTGCTGTTTAATGCCGCAGTACGCGTTCCGAATGTTATCACAAGAATGCTGAGTTGTGGGCAAAAGTCGTGCCCCAGGCGGAGAGTCTGACCGGCTCACGGCAAATAAACGTGTGAGTGGCTCGAATAGCTATCGGCATCAAAGCGTAGCTGAGAGGGTAAAGCGGCCCCTGTGCGTAACGGATAGCGCACTCGCCCGGAAAGCGTGAGGTGCGGGTTCGACTCCCGCCTGGGGCACGACTTTTGCCCACAACTCAGCATTCTTGTGATAACATTCTGCTCAGAGTTTTCCGCAAGGTTTTTTTTCAGGTGTCTTGCTCACTGGTGAGCTAATTAGGCGCTGCTGGTCATGCTGAAGGCCACTTACACTACCCGTACTTGACGCGGACTGCTTGAGGCTAACCACATGAGATAAGGCCTCCTGAGAACGTGGTGTTGTAAGGTATGCTGAACGTTTAGGTGATAGATATTCGTGTCAGGGCCTTGCTGGCGCTGGTAAGGCATGGTTTTTCATACTAGCCGCTCATCTAAGGCCCTCGGGCCACTGCCGCGACTTTACCTCTCGATAGCCCTGCCGCCCCTCCCACCTCCCGATCCTACCTACCATCTTCCTGACTTCTGCCTGCGTCCTACCACTTTTCCCACTGTTTCTCACTTTTCCAAAAATATTCCACTGTTTTTGCAAAAAAGAACTGTCTTTATTCCTTATTCAGTACGTTGTGTAAGGCAACGTCAGAAAAACCCTGTCGTCGAGCGGAGGGAAGGTGTGACCAAAAGGCCACTACAACAATACTTTTTCCACCTAATGGAGTATGAAAGCAGAAAAACCGCGAAAAGTTAGCAATCGGAATCTTTTTTCCGCGACTCGGAAAATTAACCTGGACGGCAAGTACGACCCTCCAACACCTCGGCACTTCCCAACGTACGTCCCTGATTCGGGTAAAAGGGTCAGCTGGATCCGGTCTTATTCTCAAGGGATGGAGCCTGAAGGGTTAATAAGTCCATTTCTTTGTCACCCCCCCCCCTTTATAAATCCGTCTACGGACGCTTGATCCCGGTTCTACAGTAGTCGAAATTCTGAATTTCCACTATGTCAACTGGAAAGTACGCGAACAAGTCATTAAATCACTATGTAAACCAATTACTCCTCTCATGCGCATAAAATGTGAACAAAAAAAGGAAGCAAATGGAATTCGTGGAACTACTGAATAATAAAAAGGAAACATCTAGAAAAAAGCCTTCAAAAAGCTGTGAAGATGAGAAAAGATGAACAAATAACGGAGGAAAAGGAAAAAATAAGTCTAGACGATTGATAGGTTCAAGAAAATGAGAGTCTTCTCCCCTGCAAAAAAATGCGATAAGGCAATGCCGAGTGATAAAAGGAGTGACTGACGTCTGCCAATCAGGGCAGGGCATGTCGTACGTTGGGGATCCCTAGTAAGGATGGCTGTATTCGGTCAGGGAAGGTGAGGGGGCCCTAATTCTCTCGAAGAAAGGGTGTTTGGTTGTTGACTTTTCTTGAATTTTCCCGCTATATGACGCTACATTTTAGCGTTCGCTCGGGACAGACGACTTGGTTGACCGAGGCAGAAACAGTCTGGGATTTGACCACCGGACCGCGTACGTGGTGAGCGGACCACTCGCCGCTGGAGCAGCTCTGCCCCACAGCCCCTCAACGGAAATAAAGAATAGACAAAACCCCTCCGTTGTACAAGATGGCTACAGGGCTTCTGTCAAACGGATGCTCTCTCGCTGTGAGGGTTGAGAGATATGGAAAATAAGGAAGAGGAAAGAAAGAATAAAAGAAGGAAAACAGGAAAGATGGATGGAACAAGGAAGGAGGCTACGTGGTTGACAGGTGTCCTGAGAAGAAAAGGGCCTGAGCCGCAGTCGCAGAGGTTGTGTCACTTTAGCGGTTTCAAAACGAGTAACGAGGGTGCTGAGACCGCCATTTGCTGCAGCTGCACCACCTACCTGCGGCAGCCACGCCCACATGTGAACGGAGTCGCCATCAAATCTATTTGGGACCATGCATACTGCCTCGCTCGTTTTCATGTTTTCTCATATTTTGTCTCTCGCCTCTCTGCCGTGCTCACCAGTGTCTTTTCGCCTCTCGCTCACACAATCGCAGAAATATATACCTTATTAGGAGCAGTCATCAAGTGTTGTTTTCTCTCTTCTCCATACAGATCTTGCAAAGGAAATCACTTTCCTACATAGGAAATATCTTATTGTAGAATAACGTCTTCGAATACGGCTCCAACCCTCCTCCAGGAAAACCGACGAGAGAGTGTCGTTTGGAGAGAAAAAAGACATGAGTAGTTTCTGAGACCCCATTTTCAACCAGAGGCTATCAGTTTCCATTCGACTATCAAGGCATTTCGTCACAGATTTTTCACATTGTGTAAAGAGCAAATTCCACCTCAAGGCCACCCGAGTAGAAAATGAAGGTTAAATCCCCAGCAGTACAAAGCATCACTTGCTGGGCGCAGCAAGTCAACAGGTCCATTACAGAACACAGAATAAAAGCTTCGAGAAATATCCTCTGACATCCGTCATGATAAAAACGTCATCTCAACGACGCATACGTGATTATTGCTAGAATCGCCCACAAGTGTACAGTTTTTATAGCTCTCGTTAAGCTGCTATGAAGGGCATGCGTGAATAAATTCGCCTTCTTGTTCAAGACACAAAGGCACATGCGGAAGGAAATCGGTCACCAAGTGAAATCAGAGACTAACTCTTAGAAAGTACAAACTCTTTGTGCACCGGTGATGCGCAGGCAGGGTATATGTTCTGCGACTGTTATAGATGTATCCGATCCAATCTTTATTGTCGTAGTATGCTTATTGTTCCTATCTCTTTCTTGCGAAAGTGAAAAGGTGTCAAGTTGGGGGGTCAGCGCTTAATTAATTTCTCTCTGGATGCGCCATCACTCACCAACATGGTTTTATTTTGTTAGGGAGATGCTTTGCACTTGCCACTGACTTTCATTTGCTAGTTGTGCTAAAACTGCACCCCATGACACAGATAGATTGTAGACGCAGTCAGAGTGAATAAAAGAATTCTCAATGGCACCATATCATACAGAAGCCTGCAGGTCCTGAGTATCGACAGCTGATTGATAGGACCACCAACCTAACTATTGGGCCGTACAGAAAACTTGTAGGTACAACCTTTGCGCTATAGATTCTGCTTCACAGAAGTCTCAATCAGGGAGGAACAAAGTTTGGTGGGGGTAATTCAAGACATACTGTTTTGGGCTTTCTTATTAAATATTCCGAGAAATTTGAGGTGAAATCATCACACGTTTTATGTATAGTGCTGTTTTAGGCATCCGCAACGCTCACAGCGTAATGGCTGATTATGGGTAAAAGCTCGAACTCAGACGGAGTCGAAACCGCACTCACGCTTGCCGGAGCAGTGCGCATCTTAAGCCACGAGGCAGCTTTTTCACCTCTCAGCTTTTATGCCGTAGCCTATCTCACCAAGAATAAACGTGTGAGTGCTGATAGGCTACGGCATAAAAGCCGTTGAGCTGAGAGGGTAAAAGCGGCCCTGGTGGCGTAACGGATAGCGCACTCGCCCGGAAAGCGTGAGGTGCGGGTTCGACTCCCGCCTGGGGTTCGACTTTTGCCCATAACTCAGCATTCTTGTGCTAACCACAGCGTTGTCTCACAAAAACAACCACAAGTCACTCCACAGTCGGATCGGAGCAATATCGTGATCACACCGATTCCCTCCCCCATCACGCAATTTCCTTATCGGGAAACTTTTCTCGAAAAAACCGGGAACAGGGTTAAAACCATGGTAAGAATAGCCGCCTCATGCCTCCTTTTGAGGCTCAACAGCATTCAGTTGTCGGTAATATTCTCTGCAGAAGTCAAACGCATGGCGCATATTGAACGCTTCTATCAATATGGAGCATTTTCTCTCTACGTTTTAGGTATTTACAGCATTCGAAATTAGGGAACAGTGGCATTAGTTGGAGCGATTGAAGACAACGTCAAGGAAAACGAGCTGAAGAAAAACGGGAGTACCACGGTGACCAGGACAGGTCCATTCCAGGGTACTATGCGGCCAATGAGGAAATCTTGTCGCTTAGCGACATTTCTCCTCTCTATTGCCGCCGGAGATATGATCCCCTCCAACCAGTTTCATCTCGTCCTACCTCCTCAAATTTTGACGGACTAGATGAGCAGGAGTTATACACTATATCAAGAAGTGAAAATCATAAAATGATGAAAAGGAAAGACCAACCCTTTTGACCAACCCTTTTCGGGATGCGACACGCATTCTACCTTCATTCGGAATCAAGCCGCTTTTTAAATGCATTGTAGCCTATACAATGATCGGCCGGGTCAGCCGATGTACAGGTCAGTGTTCTTATCCTCCCGAGGGAAACCGGTGCCAATTTGCGTGGGCGAGAACCGATCCGGGAATTGATCCTCGGACCGTGCGCCTTGTAAACGTGCCACTTGCCACTACTCTACCCCGCCTTATGAAAATCATCAGAAACTCTAACTCAAAGACTATTCTCTCCCTAAACCTCATTACCTTTCACGCCCTTTTACAGCGAATTTAACACACCCAGCGGACCAAATACGATTCCCTCCACCGCGGCTCACATACGACTCCCCTTTGAAACCAGTTATGCCCAAGAAAGCTCCAAAATTCGTAAGAACAATTTGGAATGCAAAGGTAGAAGTGACACTATTAAAAGCTAAGACAAAAATTGGCAAATAAAGAAAACGTTAGAAAAACTGAAGGGGATAGGGCACATCATCGTTGGGACTTCCCCAGCAAGGGGGTTGCATTTGGTCGCTGGGGGAAGGGGGGGGGGTCGCATTCGGCCTAAGAAAAAATTTTTCATTGTTGATTTTTCTTGTTTCACGGACGCTATGAGGGGGAGGGGCGTATTCGCTCGTTATTGAGCGAGGGAGGGACCCCGGAAACTTTCCCAGCAGTAAGACGTGCCGTGAAAAATCAACAAACTCAAACTGTAAAAAGGGAAAGGTGGGAGAGTCGTACCAAGCCACCTTTCTGAGGGGGAGTTATACGGACTCGACCGAAATCCCGATTTTATGATGTGCCCTGGAAAAGGAAGCGTATAGGGCTAAGTACTTGAAGGAATACCCGGGTGCCGTGCAACTCTTTCTCGGGAATACCACGATCTGCTAGGATGTTTCCTGTGACAGTACGAAAATAAAAGATGTCCCCCGTGAAATCTTGTCTCGATCCCGACCCCAAGGAGACGACTATATTGGGCTTGCTGACATCTTGACCCGTTGCGAACGAATTTGTCCTGGATCCCAGGTCTCCAAAGCAAAAGGGCTCAACCACGGGATAGGTTCCTTACATGAGTGCCCACGGAGCAGAAAGTTCCAGCGACACTGCCGATCACATGGAGATCGAGCTGAGCTTGCCCTCTTCATCCTTTTCTTTGATTTTTCTTCCTGTGCTTGTCCGATCTAGCATATGGAAATTGATTGAACTGCTTGTGCACTTTAGCCTGGGTCTCCATTTGCACCGCATATTTCTACACCTCTGTTGCCCATTTTTCCTTGACATCACATAAACCCATGGTTCCGAAGTATGAGCACCTGCTCCAGGTATACTGTATCTTCATGGGTGGTCTTCTTTGCGTCTCTCATTTCTCTTTAAACAATCCGACAAATGAAAGAATCACATCAAAAAATCGTACTGACGGGATGTTCGCCTGGGAAACGAAGGCAATGTGAAGATAAATAAATCACATTTATGCACTTTGAGGCATGCAGTGCATCTATAAGCGCTACATTACACTTTCACCCACTTCAGGGGTTCTGGGCTATTCTTCCACCCAAGAAGATCGCTCCTCTTTCCCTGTGCCCTCTCCTGCACGCCAAATATCTCCGAAGGCCCGGAGAGTTGCCACGTCCCTCGATAGTGGAGTGTTGTCTCCGCAGGGAGACCTCCACCTTGGGGAGAATCATTGCATACAGAACTAACCCGCGCAAGCAAAACGGCTTCCAGGATCTCAGGGAGCATTCATATGATAAGCGTCTCTCTGGGGAGGGAGTAGGAAGGGCTAAAAAACTCCTGAAAGTGAGCAAAACTGGTCAGTACCGACCACTGTCATCCTCAGCTTTCATCTTTGTGCATTCCGCAATAGC
>MU930238.1:1490-16812 GCA_036418165.1 Cooperia oncophora
AAGCAGGGATGGCAGTATATACGATTCTTTGCGTTCACGGGGCCCGGGGCATTCAAGTTCACGCCCACTTTTAGGATACTCTGTGCAACTTGTTATCCTCAGCTTGAAATCTAGCAGATTTCGCTTTCTTAATTTGCAAAAAGTGACGATTTCCAGATGAGAGATAGCATGGCAGGGCGCAGTTCGGCGGCGGGGGGGGGGAGTATCACTTTTGCTGCTTCCCATCGACGTGTCGACCTATCTAGACTATCTAGACAGCGTCTTCTCTGGTTGACAGGTTCTAACATGATGGCTTGATGACCTTGCTCCAGCTTCACAAGGGTTCACAGGTTCCGCCAGAGTGAGACTTGTAAACCGAAACTAAGGAAGCAACGATAGTATAAAATGTCCTCCCCGTCGCTGAACAGCGCCGCATGGCAGATTAGACGGTTTTTGGGTAGAATAAACCAGCGCAGCTTGGTTCTTCGGAGGCATTTTGCTGATTCCATCGATCTCTGCCAATGTCTCCTGTAGAACCCCGTAAAATATTGTTGAGCTGAGCAATAGCACTTCGTTCACACTTTACAGGAGCTGAGTTTTTACCAAGACCATCAACAGAAACTAGCGAAAGTGCAACCCCCTCCTCCCCGCCGTAGCTCCGCTTTGCTCTTAAAGGCGTAAATCTTTTCGATCCAATCCAGCACTGCTTTGCTCTTAAAGGCAGTCGGCACGATAAATCCCCAAGACGAGTAGGATAATACGGCTGGCAGGACGGAATTTCGCGGATCTGAGCAGGCGCTGTGTAACGCCCTGTCCAAGGAAGTTTGGCCCTGTTATAAGGCCTTATCAAGCTGCAACATGCCGACCTGAACGGCCACCACGCCCGCCCGCCCACAAATGGACGACAGTTCCTGCCGCTCGTATTGATTCATTTGCGAAGTAAAAAATATGAAGCGAAGGGATTGATATGAAGCGGCTGCGGTGCTGCATGGATATATGAGTACATACGTGCAGCCGTATCTACTGTAGCGGTTACTGGCAAGATGCCTACGGGAAACTCGTCCGAAATTTTTTTCTCATGGAGAACGAAGGCTTTTCCCTTGCAAGTTTCGACCGTTTCACTTCGTTCTTTTGCCATTTTCCCCCTCTATATAGCACCCTGCTAGCGTTTTAGACCGAACTGCCAGATTATCGTGCCACATGCCTTAAACTGTGTCTAACCAGATGTATATAGAGGCTTGCGAATAACTTCAGAAAGAAATATCAGGGATGCTAGGAACGAAGCGAAACTGAGCTGAAACAAAAGAACCACTATGTTGTCACAAACAAACACTATATCATGTTTATTATGCATACAACATTCTAAATAACAGACATATCTTGCCTCTACAGTATACCGTAGCTGCTACCACATATTCAGCAATAGAATTTGATCACAGACTGATAACAGATGATAAGAACCTCTTCAGTTCATTTCATAGGAAAAAGTACAAGAAAAATATATTGGGATGAAATGAAAAGGTGAACGAAATACAATTCTTTGGCAATTCTCACGCTTCACTGGAAGAACTTCAAAAAATCAGAGGTTGGTTGGTAAGCGCTGTCTACGCTCCACTGAGCTCCAGAGTGGTAAGAGGGCAGTCCCTTCGCCAGATGCCCCCCCCATACTTCCGAGCTACACTGGTACCGGATCATACCACCAACCACCATTTCGGGAAAATGGAACTTCTCTGCAGTGTCATCCAAAAAACCAGCGGGCCATATACACTCAGGCGGACTTGCCATAGTGTTCCGGTCGTTCCCGTTTTGCAGCACTACTATGTAGCCCAACTGTCGCGCAGGGATCCAGCCGGAGAATAATCCCCCTTATTCGCACGAGCTATAGAACGGCAACACATAGAACGCACTTGGAAGCAGATCAAATCAATTTGTAATTCGTGCATTGTGCAATTCCTCTGCAGCATGGAACCGCGTTCATACCTTCCGTCTCGAGCGTCTCAGTCGCGTGATTCCCGTATGACGCAACCGCGCTCCACCGCTAATCGTTGGACCACTACAACTCCGATTAATAGTTGCAACTGTCCAATGATTAGCGTTGGAGCGCCTCAACCCCACTTATACGGGAATCATGCGACAGAGGCACTCGAGGCCAGAAGTATAAACGCGTCTTCTATCGCAGAGAAATTGTACATTACCCAACCATCAATGTCTGATTTGATCTACTTCTAGCTGCTATTTTCCACTGCTGTTCGTCTGCCAATAGGAATGATTCCTGAAAAAGGGCCCGTACACTGCCACTGAGTTGATCTTTCGGATGACACCCCTCATTTTGATTTTGAAAGAAATTTCACAGATAAACTTTTCCAGAAACTTAAAGCTAATAAACTTGGAAAAGCTTGGAAAAAAAGACGTCGTGAAAGGGAATAATCGAAAAAACCAATCAATACGCTCTATAAGAGCAGAGTTCCAACAGAAGAATTGTGAAAAAGTATACGTATAATATTAGCAGTCACACAAGGGAACCCTCATATAATACTACGGCAATAGGAATTCAAGCAAACTTTCGTGTGATACCCGAGTTCCTTCAACACGAACACAATTACAACACAATTGGCGTTACTACGCTTAATGATAAAGTATTTGGAGGATAATCTGAAAAGAAAATCACAGAGAATAGTTGATGTAATCCATACATTGCCGTGCCGCCGACAGCATTCATCGCTGAAAGGTTTCAAGTGCGCTGAGATCCAGCTGGTAGCGAGAGTAAGTGGACCATTAAAAAAGCCCTTTAGAAGTCTAAAACGTAAGCTCTGGCAGTTCATGCAACTGTCTTTTCGGCCAAGAATTCTCCATAAGCACTGTTATATCGAGTCAGAGTTAGTTACCACTTCGCTCCAACAACAGTACCATAGCCGCTCTAATCCAAAGGGTTGGAGTAAATAGGAGGAGGACTCACACTTGTACTACCGTCTTCATTGTTACGCCACTTCTTGCGATGCCTGCAGAGGAATAGCGCATCGGCGAGTAAAGAAAGGGAGCGAATCTCCACCCAGGCTCCGCCCTTCAAATTAGCGCCAAATGTGCCTTTGAGTCCTACTGATGATTGATATAGGTGGCTCACCTACGACAACCAGCACATTTATTTATTTTATTTTATTATCATGATGATATCACATGATATCACAATGGTATCGACCGACAGTTTTAAGTTGACAACTGACGCACATTATGAGATCCGGCTGAAGCTATCAACCAATTAAAGTACACACCGATTTCTGGGCTACCATAAAAGTGAAACTTGCAAAGAAATGTCTGGTAGCACCAAACCAGGTCACTGAAGAATAAATAAAAACGGGTGACTGGTTGGGGAAACTCGAGGGGATCAATCGTTCACGAATGGAAATAAGCCGATGTGCAAAATTCAGGCGCTCTCGATATTTTCTGATGGGAAGATAATGGGGTTTTTGGGAGGGCACTTTTTGCACTTCACTGGTTTCGTTGGTTTTTGTTAAATTACACGTTTCCCTTGGTAGAACATGTGAATTCTTGTCAGATGTAGACGAAGCACATGCTGCTGTCTAGGAATTAGGAATTTACAGGTCTCACGGAAAGCACCAGCAATGATTGATGGGAAATAGCAAAATGCCCCCACTAAGCCAAACTGAGTCTTTTTACACATACACCATATCATACAATCACTTCACAACCATCGAAAACTTAATTAAAAGATCAGCTTTCTTTTCATAACCGTTCACATTAACGCTCAAGCGCTAATAAAAATAAAAAAAACTTCGCAAACCAAGATACATCTGCACCGAGACATCTGTCATCTTTCCACTTTCCTCTCCACATGTCACATTAGGCAACTGAATTCGCAAAACATACCGTGGCCTCCGTGTCATCAAAGAATTGGCGTTCCCAGTCAAGCCTATCAGGACCTGGGGTATCTAGTCCCCCCCCCCCCCGGTTTTTTTTTTCGTGCCATTCGCTGGCCTCGTTCCCATCCATGGGAGCATAACTGGCAGCGGTCTGTTGAGGTCCTGTTCCACTTTGCTGTGATGCAGCTAATCTCCAACGGGCAGTACCGCCAATTAGGTCACTTCGCCTATAATAAGAGAATAGAGCACATAGTTGATAAGGTCACTAACAGACGGGGCGGTGACAGGAGGGGCGTTGCCGGGTGAGGCGGAGTTAGACCGCCACCAAATGGTGATCGGCCTTAAAAAAAAGTGACTTCAAGAAAAACTGCCATTGGGTGAAGCAGCCGTGGGTGGGCACCGGTGGATCATGACCTTTAGCGCTATCCTCTATGGTTTCCGTTTTTGCAAATGCTGGGGCGTGCCAAGGTTTGGGGAGGCGGGCGCCTGGATTTGGAGGCGGTGCCAGCTCGTCTCCTACCACTGCTTGCTTGCTCTTTTCAATGTTGTTGCTGCATTTTTTGCTTGTCTTCAATACAGCTTGGTGATAACTGGCCCAAGGAACCGCATCCAGAGCACTGCCCTCCCGTACCATGTAAGCTTGCTGTCTCCTGGCAACTTCTGACAGGAAGGGGTCAGAGATCCACGTTCACAGACTCCGGCTACGAGGTTCCTGTTTGAAGCCCCCCCCCCCCCTTAACCATACCTAGAAATTCATGAAGATTTTTTTTTGTATTCAGAGCAATCTAAACCAGTAAAGCCTTCACAGTTCCTGCATTAAGTTCCATTTCTTTTAGCCTTGCGATCACCCTACTGACGCCTAGACAATAGCGAAAAATCGCATGCCCTACGCAACCTACAAAAGGAATATAGCCATGGGTCAGTGGGTTAAGGAAACAAGAGGGCACGGGGGGGGGGGGCAAACACAAAATGACAACTCACGATCTCTTCCTGTTACTGTAGATAATCTTCGCAATAACTGCTACCGCTACTATAAATAGGACCATTGACAGGAAGATTAGTCCGGACGAAGAAGATCCATCGGGTAATGGAACTAACGTCGTTAATTTTGACGCTGAAATTAAAACAGTCATTGGTCATCCCGACAACATTAACGCGTTCGGCGTTGTATGACACATGGTGTGTCATACATTGCCCTCTCTGCGCTGTTTTATATGATCTATTTAGTAACTATGTCGTGCTTATGCTGCTTAGTTATCAGGATACCTTTTCGGACAGGGAACCCACATATTTTATATGAAACTGAAAAAAACGGGTGATGTTGCTACTTATCTACGTAGAAAGCGACGAAATAATGTGGACGTCGCAGTAGGGTGGTTTGCTATGTGCTAAACATGGCATTTTCAATGCAGTTTCGAAAAGCTAGTATTTTACGACAAAGAAAAGATAGTAACACACATCGCCACTACTACTCGCCTCGCGAAGGGGAGTTGCACCAAACCTAGAGAAAATCTTTTCCACTGGAAAATTTTCTGGGGATTTCGGAAGGGTAGAAAATCGAGAAACTTGAAGGATAGTAGGCGGGTAGCAACAGGGGGGGGTAAATAAGGAAAGAGGGTCGTACAGCCATGTGTAAGTGCACTAGAGGAAAGGATATCGACTATCCTAAGGACCTGGAGTCCATTCTTCGATATTGTACTAGTCCTACCCATCGTTAAAGGCAGTTGGCACGATAAATCGCTATACAGGTGTAGGATTTGTACAACTGGCTTAACAGAATTCCGTGACCTCGGACAGGCGCTGCGTGAAGCCTTTTCCAAGGAGGGTACCTCTATAACGCCCTATTGAGCAACGTCCAAACGCCTTCCTTGCCCGCCCGCCCACAAACGGACGACCGTTTCTGACGCTCGTATTCATTCATTTGCTGAGCAAATTATGAAGCAAAGGGATTGGTATGAAGCGGCGGTGATGCTGCATGCATATATGGGTACACATATGCAGCCGTATCTTCGGTAGCGGTGATTGGCAAGATGCGTACGGGAAACTCGTCCGAAATCGATTTACAAGTCACTGAGAACGGAGGCTTTTTCTTCGCCGGATTTTGACCGTTTCACTCCGTTCTTTCGCCATTTCCCCACTATACAGCGCCCTACTAGCATTTTAGGCTAAGTAGGAAACCATCGTGCCAACTGCCTTTAATAAAGGTTGGAAGGAAAGTCTTGTCACTGTTGAGACTTTTTTCTTTTATTTTCTAACTCAACATACAGTGGGAATTAGTCAACAATATACTCGTCATAGTTAGCCACTACAGTGTTCCACCTAATGGACTGGTGGGCACTCCCCTCCTCCCATTACGGAGGAGGCTGCGAGTAGAGTAAGTCGGCGGCCTCTCGACTGATGTCATCAAAGTTGCTGAAAGTTTTCTTAGCTAAGAAAGCCCTAAGGAGGCGGAGCAGGTAGCAGTTTAGGGGACTACCCACGAGAATATGATGAGCGGGAACTGGTCTCCCAGCCTTGCTCCTCAATTATTTGGTAGGTCTCCATAGCAGGTATGGGGTCTCGCGTACTACGAAAGAGGTGCCCCGAAGCTAGTCTCGGTCATTTTTCTCCAACAATTTCCACCGGTTTCAGGAGCTGAGCGATACAAATGGTAGCGATGACCGTGTCTCATATGGGCAGCTTGTTGTGCAGCATTCCCCTCGCGTCTTAGAAGCAGTACAGAAGAACCTTCTCGGAATCATGCCCGGTTTGGACTGCTAGGATGGGTCTTCTCCTTGAGAGAGACACACGGTACTGTGTGGGTTGAAATCACAGAGGACCCATCTGTCATCTCCACTAAGCAGTCTCTTAGAAACTCCTTTTGACAAGGGTGGAGAGGAGGATGATCAAGGGATACCCGGCTGCATAACGTGCTTTCGGTCAAGGCACGAGTGATCCAACGTGTCAGTACTTTTCGATAGCTAGGGGCTTACAGGCGCAGGCGACTGTCAGTTAGGTACATCCGAGTCTTGTCGCAAGACTGCGGGTGGTAGCCTCCGGATCCTCCTTGACTGCTTCGAGAATGGTGGAGTCTTCCACTCCGTGGGGCCGTCCCAACCGAGGTTTGTCTTCGAGGGTCGTGTCTCCTTTCGCGAAGCGAGCGAACCAAAGATGGACAGTCATGATGGTAGTGGTGTCCTCCGCCAATGCACTGCTGATGTTGCGGACAGCTGCCGCTGCTCCAGTGCCGCGGGGCCACTGATAGAACATGATGACCCGAAGATGCTCCTGTGAAACTGACATCGTAATTAGACCCAGGAAAGAGCAGGCGCCCTCACACACCTCTTGCAGGAAAGCTCCTAGAATGTTCTACAAGCATGACATGTTACGCATGTTCGAATCAAGAACCGAAAAGTGTAGGCCTTTCAAAAAACACTGACAGAACTTTCCTTCCAACCTAATACTTTGAATGCCGTGTGCATTAATTCTAGTACGCGTTTTCCAAACTAAATTTCTCCGGGGTATCATTTGGTCCCCCCCCCCCCATTAAGCCGAACTGCGCCAACCTATCTTTGAAAACCATTTAACCCATTGCGTACAATTTTGGTCGAGCCTGTACGACCCCCCCCCTTTTTTTTGGGGGTTCGGTACGACCCCCCCTTTTTTGCCGTTCGGTTTTTTTCGCCTTAAATGAAACTATGAAACGCCCACTATGAAATTCTACTTGTATGAAGGTGCCCATACTAAATGGACGACTTGAAGTCATGACATAATAGAACAATACAGAGATGATTGCAAACAAAAAACGGTACAATCGTATTATGAGAAACTCGTATGATGAACTTCTTCGATGGCCGTTTTGAAACACACATGGTAATCTATATATAGGTTGGAAAGAAAGTCCTGTCACTGTTGTGATTTTTTTCTTTTTTATTTTCTAACTCAACATGAAATAAAAACTAATCAATAATATAATCGCCATTGTTAGCCACTACAGTGCTCCACCTAATGGGCCAACTCAGCTATCCCCTTCTCCCAGAACTGAGGAGGCTGCGAGTCGAAGAAGTAGGCAACTTCTCGATTGATGCCATCAAATTCGCTGAAGGTTTTCTTACCTAGGAAAGCCTTGAGGGAGCGGAACAAGTAGTAGTCGGAGGGGGCTAGGTCTGGAGAATATGGTGGATGGGGAACGGTCTCCCAGCCTAGCTCCTCAATTTGGGGTGGGTCTCTTAGCCACATGTGGTCTGGCGTTATCATGGAGGAGGTGCACCGAAGCTCGTCTCGGCCGCTTTTCTCGAAGAGCTTGCGCGAGTTTCTGGAGTTGGGCGGCGTAAACGGTAGCGGTAACCGTATGCCCTTGCGGAAGCAGCTCGTGGTGCAGCATGCCCTTCGAATCCCAGAAGCAGCAGAGGAGGACCTTCTTGGAGTGCAGGTTCGATCTGGGTTGCGTAGGCGGGTCTTCTCCTCGAGGGAGCCACATGGCACGACGTAGGTTGGAATCATAGAGGACCCAGCTTTCATCTCCAGTCACAATATCTTCCAGAAACTCCTTCCGGTTACGGTGTAGAAGGAGGGATCGACAGATGCTCACCCTGGCATACCGCGTGCCATCTGTTAGAGCATGAGGTATCCATCGCGTGAGGACTTTTCTGTAGCCAAGGGCCTGAAGGCGGCTTAGAGCTGTTGTATGGCTACACCCTAGCCTTGTCGCAATACTGCGCGTGGTAGCCTCTGGATCCTCTCTGACAGGTTCGAGAACGGCGGAATCTTCTACGCCGCGAGGGCGTCCCAGACGAGGTTTGTCTTCGAAGATCGTCTCTCCTTTCGCGAAGCGAGCGAACCAACGGTGGACAGTCCTGACGGTGGTGGTGTCCTCCCCCAATGCACAGTTGATGTTACGGGCCGCTGCGTCGCTCCAGTGCCGCGGCGCCACTCATAGAAGATGATCACTCGAAGCTGCTCCAGTGAAACTGACATCATAAATAAACACAGGGAAGAGCAGGAGCCTTGATATACCTCTTGTGGAAAAGCTTCGAGAATGTTCTACAACCTTAGCATGTTACGTCATGTTCGAGCTTCGAAGATCAAAAACTGTAGGCTATCTAAAAAACACTGACAGGACTTTCTTTCCAACCTATAATAACGATATATCGCGATTAAATTCAATGAGCATTCGTTAACCTGAGGTGGACTCCCTCTCTGGGAGCGGCCATCAGCGACCACAGTGTTAACAACGTCTATTCCCAAGATTGAGGACGAGGAAAAGAGAAAGTTAGGCTTGTCTCACTACGTAACAGTTATACAAACCGCCGTAAAAATGCATTACCCCGATTATTGGAGTACGGTAGCAGAAGCGCATGTAATTGCGGCTGTGACTGGAGATTATTCGGCAATTTTAGCCATGGAGCGAGAATTTCCAGCTGAGTAGGTGTCTTTGAAGGACCATAACTTCCTCAAAAGCGGACCTGTGGGGAAGAGGAGACCGTACTCGTGTAGAGGAAGGTTTGCACTTCCTAAAAGTACTAAAACGTTTATGAACGTCGCAAAAATCACAGAGAAATCTGCCATAGGGATTCGTTGGGGAGTGATTTCAACCGAACAGGTTTGAATCAATATATTTTTTAACTCAACATTTCACAAATCTGAGAACGGTTTCGAGTGTTTGAAGATTTTCTCTTTCTAAAAACCTCTTGAACTGTTTCTGAAGCTCTCGGGATTCATGAGATCTCGCTATGGGGATTTCTTGAGGAACACTCCCAGCTGCGCGAAAAACCCGTTTCCTGTGTACCGTTTCAAGTGAGCGTGTTCGAATAGCCAGGAACGCATGTAGAACGTATCCTGTGGTGGAGCAGGAGCAGGATATGGTTCGTTTAGCGCCGATCACGCCAACTTTGGATGCGCCGCGCACTGAGGGCCGCGCAGAGGTGATGGGATGGTGCAACTTGTGCGTAATGTCTGTTCACGCGAGCAAATGTGTCTATAAGGTTCAGGGAGGTCCATGGCGAGCCTGTGCACTTGTTTACAGTGTTTTCCGTTGCGTATGATGGAACATGTCCCTGTCAACGCTGCCAGATTCGTGCTCCGCCAATCGCTGACTCCGATAAAGGAGACCAACTGCTGGAAAACGTCTGATATGAACGATATGGTAGTCCTGTCGCTTGTCGAGAAAAAACAGGTTGGCTCAGCGCCAAGCGCGACCGCGGACACGCCATATCATTGGCAGCGAACCAGAGTTTGAGTTGTACTGTTTAGTCACCAACGGACTTACGAGATAATGTCGACTTATTAATATTTGCAGTTATTTCGGATTAGTTTGATGAATGAAAGTTTTGTACTATTTTTTGCATATCCGAGTTCTCTACAAAGCAAGTTTCGTTGTACAGGACTCAGCACATTGACAATTTGCGCTGCTCGTTACTGGCTGCCGCACTCACTACGACCCCCCCCCTCTCCTGGCGGCCAAATACGACCCCCCCCCCCGTTGGGGATTCCCCAACCAACGATGTGTCCACTGCATTGCGTACCCCGCGGCGTTTTTTCGCTGGCTGCCGCGTGTGCCCGAGCCATATTTCGCAACCTCGCCGGCGTGCTGCACATGGTGCAGCACGCGGCCACGCAGAGCGGTATTTCTCGCGCCCGCAGCGGAAGTATAAACTCAACATAGGTCGTTTCGCTTCTCCAGGCTTTTTTAAGAAACTGCGCCTAATTTAAGGCAGCCGTTCCAGATAGGCAATGATGGACGCTCTGAAATGATCGTTTGTAACTTCTGATTGAAAGTGATGACAATGATGAAACAGGACCCTCACCCCAGAAGTCCGCGTGAATCATTCAAGTGATGAGTTCGAATAAGCGAAGAAGGCTTAGATATGGGATGGGTTCAATGGAGCTCAAATATCAGCAGGCAGAACAATTTTGACCACAAACGATCTCGTTGATTTGATTGTAAGAGAAACCAATCGTTATGCTATCGCAAAGTACTCAAACTGGATCAATTTCGACGAGGGCGAACTACCGAAGTTTTTGACGATTTGTTTCCAAATGGGACTGGAAATCAGGTCAAACCTCAGAGATTACTGGTCGACAAGAAAGGTGTTTAGTGAGTCGTTCGCAGCAATTTTCATACTTCTGCATTAAGTGTTTCCACACATATCATCAACGGTGTCCTGTTTAATCCTTTATGAGTGTTTATGAACGTTGAAAATAAATGAAGAAGATCGCAATGAAGTATTTCATGAAAGAGGTCAATAACCCAAGTGCTCCTTCAGCGATCGAGGTCCCACGTACTTATGTTGTTCTCCGTGTCGAAAACATATGCTCGCAACTTTGTAGCAGAAAAGGATGCAAAATAATCCAGATGGAGCGGAAAAATCATCGTGCTGCACCATGTGCAGCACGCGGCCATACAGCGACGAATGAGCGTGCTGCACATGGTGCAGCACGCGGTACGCAATGGGTTAAAAACTAGAGAATCCTGAACGATGAGATCAACAAATCTAATTAATAACTAATCACCAAATACCGGTCAGTAAATAAGGTACCTGTAGTAGTAACAACACCGGTAGTTGTCACTGGCATAGCAGTGGTAGCTGCGGTCGTTGTTGTGGTTGTAGCTGCAGTGGTCGTATTCACCTGAAAACATCTCAATAACCTGATAATGACTAGGCGACCCCCTCGTATTTTGCCGCTAGGGAGGGGCCGTGTTTCACCTTAAAGAAATTTTCCTCGATCACGCGCGCTGTATACTACCCATTCCGCTCGACCGCAGAACTGTGGGGATAAATGGATAGGCATCAGCGAGGTGGCTTGCGAAAGGGGTACGTACCGGAGAGGGAGATTTGGGGGGGGGGTCAAAGTTTGCAAAAAATCTCCTTAAGGTGCAGAAAATCTCTGTTTCGATTAGAGGAGCACACTTGTATTGCTGCAGGCTAACCCATGTCGCACACCAAAAGATCCTTCTATTGAGCAACATCATATCATCAGAGAAAGCCAAGCCGATGTTTGGCTTAGAGGGGCATTTCGCACTTTTGCTGATTCCTTTTGTTAGTTGTTGTTAACGAACAAACCGCACCTTGGTCAGAATTACCTCCCACGAAAGCTGTAAAACGGTACAAGTGAGCCACTCTGATTACCAGAATTAGCAGTTTTCATAAGGTGGCCTGCACATGCTTAACTGAGACCCCCCCACCAAGCCGAACTGCGCCAAAGCCAAATACGGAGAACCAGGAGAAAGCGGCCAGAAGTCGTTGTAAACGACAGTGACCAACTGTGCAGCAAAGCGAACTATATCGAGCTTAGAAGGGCTATTGGAATGCCATCAATATTTGGAAACTAATCCGGGAATTCCACGAAGCAGTGAATCACAACAAGCCATTAAGGACCATCGCAAGGAAAATCGAGCGGCAGAAAGCGATGAAGATTAGGCGCAGTTTGACACGGGGAGGGGGCATTTTGTACTATCATTGCTTCCCTAGTTCTGGTTTACAAGTCTCACTCTGGCGAAACCTGTGAACTCTTGTGAAGCTGGAGCAAGCTCATCTAGCCATCACAGTAAAACCTGCCAATACGAAAAGAGGCTGCCTAGATAGGTCAACAGGCCGATGGGAAGTGGCGAAAGTCCAAAATGCCCCTCCCTGCCGTCGAACTGCACCTGAAGACTATTCCAACAAAAACTGAAACCATAAAAAGCATGTGCAGGGGTTGCACAGCTACAGCAACCTCGATGGTGGTTTTGCCAAATACAATACTAGCACAAAAAACCTTAGACGGCAGTTGAGCGACGGAGGGAGGGGGTATTGCACTGGTTCTACCATGGTGGCAAGACGAGTTTGCTCCAGATTCACAAGAGTCCAGGTTTCACCAGAGGGAGACTTGTAAAGCGACTAGCGAAGCAGCGAAGTGCGAAACATCTGACCACCCCCTCCCCCCACCCCCAAACGCGAACTGCGCCAATTTAAGCATATTTTTGGACAACCGAGATTTTCCCCATATGTGGAAGCGCAACATAATTACTAGAGGGAAGTTCAATGTAACTTACTTTAATTGAAGGCGCTAAGCGCGTGGACGGGACCGCCCACACACTTCTTTCTAATAGATGATTTGGAAAGCGTATGGGCATATCTAGTGGCCGACAGAAAAAAAGCGAAAAAACATCGTCTAAAGGGAATGATTAGGTTAGGCTCAATTGAATGAGGATATTGATTCAAAGGGAACTGCTCAGTGACTTCCGCTGTTTTTCGCCATTTCTAAGCCCATGCTAACAGCATGACACGCTAAACTCGTTCACTCGCTAAACAGGGTCGAGCACCGCAAAAGAATTCTGAGGAGTCAAGCATGGTGTCGATGAGCATTTGTTCCTCAGCATGGGGGGGGGATTTTACAGAACATTCTCCTTGACTGCTAAAGAAATGACGAGAAAAAAGGTGCTGCCTCACAAAGGCACGAATGTAATAAAAGACGAACGATTCACATGTTTGTCCTTTTTATCATCAGTTTCGACGGAGGTGGCACTGTTTCTATAGACAAAAGGCATCGCACCTCACGGGGCAGTGACCGAAACCGCCCAGGCCGAGACATACATACTTCCATCTGCACAGCACTGGTTAATTGGTAGCGGAGTCATTCGGGAAGAGGAAAGAACTCAATTGACTAGCGTTGACCAACGGAAGTAACTGCTTAAAAGCAAGCAGCACGATAGATCCTCAAACTGTGGAGGAGAAACACATTTAGCAGGACAAACTTGGCGCCTCTTAGCAGGCACTGCAAGACATCTTTTTTCAAAGAATGGGCCTTTATAGCGCCTTATCAAGCCGCAACATGTCGATGCGAATGCCCATCACAACCGCCCGCCCACAAATGTCCGACCAGTCACATAGACGGCACTACTCTTATCGCTTCATTTATGAGGTTCAACTGATATGAAGCATTGCTGCATGGAAATATGAATATGAACGTGCAGCCGTATCAATCAAAGCGGCTGATGGAACGATGCCAAAGGGGAACCCATCCAAATGCTCTACCAGTGTCTGCAGAACAAAGGCTTTTTCGCAGGATTCGCAGGATTAAGGTTCGCTTTTTTTGTTACCCCCCACTTCATAGCACCAAGCTACTATTTTTCAGCACGTGCCAAACTATCGTGCTTTGTGCCTTCAAACGAAGCCGTGGAAGCATAAGAATGCTTCTATGGCTTTATATTGATATTCAACGCAATGCACAGTTATTTGGCAATCGAAACGGACTCCTTGTTGCAAATAAATAGAACTGTAAACATTTCTCGCACGTCCAGACATCTGTAACAACGTTTAGGCTTCACATGTCTGGGGCGGGAGGAGGAGGGGGGAGGCGGGTCAAGGCACGCGGCAGCGTGAATATCTTTGTAACTGGAGTTACGGAAACGGACATAGACTCCCGTCTAAAGATACTTCTCAACAGGCGAATCCTCGGTTCCCCCTTATTCCTTTCCTCTTTTTTCCCTCCTTTTCGTTCTTCTGCCTTTCCCTTCTCCATTCACATACTTGAACAATAGATGCGATGAGTAATTTCCACTTTGCACAGGGCACTTGTTGGGGATTCCCAACAGGGTGTCGTTTTCGATCGCCGGGAGAGGGGGCGGGCTCGTATTTAGGCTGAGAAAAATTTATTTTGATAGTTGATTTTTCTCGCTTCACGGACGTTGTAAAAAAAGGGGAGTCTTACTTGCTCATTCGTTGAGAGGGTTCGGCCGTATTTACTTTCTGACCTTCTAGGAGTGATGGTTTCGTGATTCTCCTGTTTCGTATATACTATATACCCCGCCGCTTCCAACCCCTCCCCGCTCGACAGCAAAGTTTTTGGGAAAAAGTAGGAAAATTTTGGAAAAAGGGGCGGGAAGTTGGGGAAAATCTAAGAATTGGTGGGGGGGGGTCGTATTTTCCTCGCTTTTTCCGTTTCACATGTGCCCAACGAGCTGTTGCGTACCCCTCTGCCTGAAATAGACTAACCCCGAATACGGGAACCATGAGCTCGTAGTTGGAGTTTGCTTCAGAACAGCGAAGAAAGCGACCTGCACTCCGTTTTGTGGCAGAATGACTGGAAATTGTGAGGGGATGGTGTTCACTGGTCCAGGATGGTCAGGATGGAAGACTAAGACCCGGATAGGTGAAGTTAAGGCTGCGTTTATACTTTGCGGCAGCGTAGCGTAGCGCTTCCAGCGTACGCCAGCGGCAGTGCCGAAGAGAGGATGCATATCGAACATAGACTTCACTCTCAATGAGATTAGAATTGAGGAGCCTTCGTTAGTCAGGGATCTCGGTATAAAGTATGACAAGGCTCTTTCTTTTGAAGACTATATAAAAAGCTCTATCCATCTAGCCAAAGCACGTTCGAATTTTATTTTGCGCGCGTTTTCTATGAGGCACACAAGAACGCTCTTCCTGCTCTTTACGGCTTATGTTAGACCGCTTTTGGAGTACTGTTCACCAATTTGGTCACCATATTCTCGCTGCTTAGTA
>MU930245.1:1482-12432 GCA_036418165.1 Cooperia oncophora
TTTCAAGTGGGCCAAACGAGTAGGGCGAATAACTTAAGGATTAATATTCCTGCTTATCAGAAAACGTCGTGGGAGAGACACCTTGCAGGGCAGGGCGAAAGCAGACTGGGTAGAATTCCCACAAATTTTCGCCTTTGGGTTTACTCAGAAGACCTTTGCTATTCTGTTTAATTTAGCCGTACAAGGCTCACCCCAAGGAAGGCCATACCAACATATGCCCCTAAACTTGTACCTGCAATCAGAGCACGTCCTGCCTTTAGGGAGACATTTTGCAAAATACAATCTCCTCCCTCAGAATTGCTCCTCTGGTGACACCCCAACCCACAGACTTCGTCTCCTTCCTACTTACCATCTTCCTCAATTCTCCTGAACGTTCTACCACTTTACCGCAGAAATTTTTCAGTTATTCACGAAAAGCACCGCCCAGCGGGGAGGAGTAGGGGAACGAATATAGCTCCAGTGGTGAAACAGGAAAAACCAAGGAAGTCAACAACAGAAAACATTTCTCTCAAAAGCAGACACGCCCCACCCCCCCCCCCCCTCCCTTCGCCTACGGGGTTCTTCCCAAAGTACCCTGCCTGCAATTGTTGCGTGCTAGAGGATTGCGCAAGCCAAGTAATAATGGATCGTATTTCTAACCCGACTGGGCCAGCCCATCTGCCCTTTATATCTCGGTTGCTTGCAAAGGAAATCGGTCGGATTGGTGGTTGAATTTTATTGATCGTTGGTCCCTACCCAGCTTGCACCACCGTGACTCAGTCGCCCAGTTACTGTATTTTACAGGAACAAATGCTTTATTTTTTGAGGTAGCCAAAAGGAGATAAAAGCTAAGCCCTTGCCTAGTTTCACCTTTCACAGCTCGGCTAGTTGCAGAGGAAAACGGGTCAAGTAGCGCTTTGAGACCCAAACAAAGCAACGATCGACAAAGGGCGGCGTGGGGAAAAGGGCGAGAGGAGCTATGGGTTCGAGTTCAAAAACGGTTGAGTGAATCGTCATGTTCGAAGCTTCGGAGCTTTGGGGAGTTGAAGTGGACACTGGGTGACAAACGGGCACTTCAAAACGAAAAGAGGACGAAATGGAACCGCAAGGGATGAGAAGCGATCGCAGTGAGACAACAAGGCAGCACCACCATAATTTTCGATATCATATTTATATTCTATACATTTTTAGTTAACATATTCTACATTCTATTCTTTCTATTCCTTTGTGGTAAGCTTTTATCTTTCAAATTCGCAACGATTCATGACCTTTTCGGAGCGGCTGAGGTGCAGTTCGGCTTGGTGGGGGCACAAAATGGTATTGAGTGAAGCTTGTGATGGCCTGTAAATTCCTGTGACTAAAGTCGCTCATTTGCACCACTTTGCAGTTTCACGAGGAGTCTACAGGTCTCACCAAAGTTAGACCTGTTGGTTAACGTGAACTAGCCAGGGCACGTCATGTCACGGGGGGCGGGGGGGGGGGAGGTGGAGGGGTGAGGGGAGATTTTTACAATCCCCTACCCCTCCCCTCAGAGGTCCTCCCTCTGGTACGACATCCCTTCCTCACCCCTCCCACCTACTTTTCTTCCGATTTTCAATACTTCCCACCTCTTCTTTGGAGTCCCTCTCAAGAATACCTCTACCCCCCCCCCCCCTCATCCTCGCCCCGCAAAAAGAAACTGTCGTTCCCATATCCACATCATTAGACGGAGAGGGCAGGGGTAAACCAAGAAAAGATGACACTTTTTTCGAACATTTTTTCCGATTTTCTTTCATTTTCATTTTCTTTCAAAACATTTTTTTCGGAGGTCATTACGAAAGCTGGGGATCCCCAATAAGGAGAAGTGCCCTGGAACTAGCAAGACTAACTAAGCAAAGGCCACCCCCCCCCTACAGCGAAACAGCGCGGCTTGTTCTTCTAGTTCCTGTGACGTGCATTACGAAGGGAAAGGTGGTGTTCTAGTAAGCATTTAGTCACTTAGGAACGCTTTGGTTCCTGTTTTTTTTCCTGGAGCCTCATCGGGAACTACTTCATCCTTTTTCCTGCAGGCGCCATTTCTGCAGAGCCCCATTCTGCAGCTGGAGCCGCAGATTGTCACCATTTTCACCCAATTTCCAATTTCATCACACTAAACCGTCCGCCGAAGAGAACCGGAGGCGCAGAATAATCGGATTCCCATATGTGACCGAACGGATGCAGGCAAGCACGCAGAAGTAATGAGACCGATGAGTTAACGGGTTTAGTGGAGAGGCGAGGAAAACGAGCGGAAATTGATGAGTCCATGAAAGTCCCACGAATATCCCCCCACTTGCAATGCATACTTTCGTGTTTCGGTTTCTATGAATATTAAAAGATAAATGGACACGACACGACCCCTTTCAGTTGCATTTCTGATATGATCTTCTGTCTGCTGTCAAGAAGCGCTGAAGATAATCCGGCGTTCATTCAGGGCTAAGTATGTTCGGCACCCCCTTTGACTCAATAATCAGGGAGTGTTTAGGTGAACTATGGGCAGGTGAACTGATTAGCCATGTAGTTCGGTCCAAAATAGCCCACGGGAGTTGATATGGCACGAATTTAGAAAAGGTTATTTCACTGAAACACGGTCTCCCGCAGGTCGAAAAGGTAGCAGCTCAAAATTTGAAATTTTGAGTGTCATAATTGACTATTTGGGTTAATATTTGACGATTTGGGCTGAAAGCTTGCGCTTTTCCTGGACTATAACACTCAGCCCGCGCCCCCCCCCAGAGCAGGTCTAGTTGGGGAAACTCTTAGGTCCTTATTAGTGGTCGTATCTTAGTCGTTGGTGGGAGAAGTCGTACTTGCCTTTTGAAAAAGTATTTCGGTGCCGGTTTTATTTTCTCGGTTTTTCCTGTTTCAAGTGTGCCATACCACCTTCCGCTCCCCATTCCACATCAAAAACTGTAGGAATTTTCTTAAAAAATGATAAGTTGGAAAATTTCGGGAGGAGATAGACAGGGTGGGCAGAGGGGAGGGAGAGGGGGGGGGAGCACCGAGAAATTCCATATATCATGTACGCTATGTATCCTACTCTCCATCGACAGCAGTTGTTCAAAGAAAAAACTTAGAGACTTTCCGGCAAAAAAAAAACTCGGGAAAAGTGGGAGGACGGCAGGAATTTCGGAGAATTCAGGAAGATAGAAGGTAGCATGGGTGATGGGAAAAAGAGGGGGTCATCCTACCACAGGCGGAGGTTTCGAGGAGATCGTAGTTTGCAAAAACTTCCCCCAACAGGCCTGTGTTTGGAATATTTAGCCTGTGCTGTGTCAAAACTGGGTACTAAACGAGGGCTGACTATCGATGAATTTATTCAGAACCGGTTCTCTTACCACTTCGCGGAGGAGCTAGCGCCTGCCCTTTTTTCAAACTGCACGGAGTAGCCGAAAAATCGATTTCGGGTCTAGTGTGTTAAGTGCTGGGCCGAGTTTTCTGGCATTGAAAGCACCTTCCCGTTCAAATCAAAACCCTTCTGGAAAAGGCTTCTTCCCGAAGATTTCGACTATAAGATAACTCATAGAAATCGAAACTGAGAGCTGTCAGGGTTACCCCCAACGGGTTAATAGCCAGCAGAAGCTGATCGGCTATTTGTCATGAGGGAACTTTGCTTAGCTGTGCTGAAGCCTCAGATTAGCCAGTGTTACAGTATCATTCGCTTGGGCCTCTCGGGGAAGGGAGGGGCTCTGTGTCAGCTCGTTCTCCACCAACTGTAGAAGCTGGTGGGCACAAGATTTGGTGGACATCAGGCTGGCGCCGCGCCAAATCCATCCTCCCTTCCCAGAACGTCCCAACGTCTGCAGAGAGCAAGACCGCATGTGGATCAATCTATGGCGATAGTGTAAATGCCAAAGACTGGGATCCACTGGAACATCTTTTTCGATGGCTTTTTTGGCACTTTTCAGCCCTTTTTTTAAGTTCTCTGCATAATCTAAAATCAATGCGGACAAGGGCTACGCCGCAGTTGGACAAAAGGATATCAGCGCGCTCAATTCATTAACTTTTCTTGTGGTGAGAAGAGGAAATGCGACTAGGAAGTTCTATTTTTTACCAAACTCTTAGCGTTATCCTCGGGTCACGTTTCATATTTCTCTTCTAGGAACACCATAGTCCCTTCTAGGAGCAATTCAAAAGGCATAGTCCCAGTGGGGAGCCTGAGTCGATGTGGCTCTCAACAAATCACTCTGTGGACAGCCAATATGTCGTATGTCGCCGAGCGCGCATAACCCATGGATGCCCCCAAAATTGCTCAACAAATCAACTGCGGGTGGTCGTGCAGGGCAGGTACACAAACACAATTCATCTAATGGAGCAACGAATTTAGTGCCTGACGGCGTGGCCACATCCGGTACTAGCAGGTCGGACGAGGGAGACCAGGGGACACTCTTCCAGCTGGAATATCCATAAAAGTGCTCTAGCCTGCCGCTCCAGCGCCCTGTTATCGACCCAATGAGGCCTTAGTGTTCCTTAAGAGGAGCCGCAAAGGACATGTTGTTCATCTTGGGAATCGAGTTCCCATTGTTTCCGTAGAGTATCGATTTAGCCATCTGTTCTGTTGCTGCCCTCATACATACGCTAATTGGCAATAGTTCACGTCCCTCATCGGGCTCGGGATGCACCATGGTGGCGCCGGAGTGCATCAGACGCTGTCACGGCCAATGAAATTGGCGCCAATGAGGGCAGCGCTGCAATTGAGGTCAAAATTGGCTGGAAAATGGGTGTGTTTTTGCTTCATCGGGTGAAAAATGAGATGCACCAGATCCAGCGTTATGGAACGTTCTCCCACTGAGACCTGTTCTGAAATGGCATTTTTAGCTGATTTTCAAGCATGTAGCTGCTTCCAAACAAGGAAAGGGCATGATAAGCTTTATAAGAAATCCAACCCGACCCCGAGAAGAGGCGGATTGTTGTGTACACCGAAGGTTGTGCAGGGTTCAACAAGTTACCCCTCTCTTCAAAAGGCTCGAACGTTTTCATTAAAAGGAAATGGTCGTTACTATTACTTTCCAAAAGTCGACCGGAACCGCTACCACACGCACGGTCCATTACCGAATCCCGAACCGAACCTCTACCAAATCTTCGTCCCCGCGTTCTGAGAGGACCATTTGGGAGGACCCCGAACGGCATTGATCTGACCGCGTCCCGCTAACAATTGCGCTGGGATTCTGCTGATTCACGCCTCCAGAATGGGAGTTGGTCAGAGCCACCCGCTCTGTCCCCTTTCAGGCATCACTGTGAAGGCAAAACAAAAGCTCCCAAATCGTGCCGGAATTTGACCCCTGTCTACTCAGAATCGCTCCAGAGGGGTCGTGGAACAGATCCAAAGGTAAGTACGGAATTTTAAACTGTTATGCGATAGAAGGGCCACATAGCGCTATACCACAGTAAGCTAGAAGGATTAATGTATGCCCAGACAGTTGCAGTGAGAATAAGTGGCCTTGCACTATGGTATGAACAGCTTTGTCGTTCTCAAACAGTATTCTCTTTTTGGCCACCGTACTGTAGGAGTACGGTAGATCTGTAGTAGTTCCAGAACAGAAAGATGCATCTGCTGTCCCGGAAAATTGCTAAAACGGGATCAATGACCTGATCAAAACTGACCTATAACAGTGGGTTCGAGGTCGATCATCACTGCTCGTGGGACATGACGACCACTACCGGTTTCTGAGAAGAATGTCGAGAACGAGTCATCGCAACCTCCGAGCGATTTGTCTGACGGCATCTGACCATCAGGCTGGATTCCTGCAATCAATCATTGAGACCTCCGTGGAGTCTGAACTTTCATGGCAAACACTTAAGGCGAAACGGTCTATTCGTACCATGTTCGAGGCAGTACAGCTCCCAGCAAGCATTTCCTATCTGTACTCCAGCCTGGCCAATGTGAATGGAAATCACCTCACGCTGAAATCAGAACTTTTTTAGAGACTTCTAGGCGAACTCTAAGCGTGGGCTCGCTCGCAGAGTCCTTTAGGAGTCCGTGAGCGAAGTTGGAATTTTCGGAGAATGGATATTTTCGCCAAAGTCTTGATTCGAAGGATTCCAAGATTGATGAGCCCATTTCTTTGTGCAAAAAGGGCAGTTTCACATTACAGTAACCCGAGGTTTTACAAAAGTAATCTCCTAAATGCACCAACTTGGCGAATTCGCCTCGAAATGTGTTGTGTATGGGTTCGTTCAAGTGGAACTGCAACCGGGCCAGGACGGCCGTTTGTGAATAATAGCCATGTGTCACGCTTCCTCTGCGTCTGTTATAACACCTGCACCGGTAATTTTCGGGATTGATTCACCAGGGTTATTTTGCCCACTCCTTTCCCCCACCTCCACTAGAAAAATGGCTGCAAACCACTGGAGCGACTTGGAGAAGGGAAAAGATGGGAAAAATTGGGTTAATGGCACGAAAGGCACGAACATACAACTTCTAACAGTTTCGATAGCTTCACTCTCAAATAGAATTAACCTAACGAACTCTTATAGGGAGGGTTTTAGGAAATGGGGTGACCTGAAAAGGTGTAAGCGGTCTAGGGTCTGGGCCAACCTGAAACACTTTTTCAGATGTTATTGTGAAAAATTCTGCCCCAGCAAGAGAAGGGTGACAAGAGGGAAGCCAGTGAGGTCAGGGCAAAGAAACTTAGAAAAAGAAAACCCCGAAATTTCACAGTACTCACCATGGTTAAACTGAAGCCAGCTGCCGCGCGCTCGTTCACAGAGGGTCAATGTCTTCCGCTCGACGGCCGCGCCCACGACAATCCCCCCGAGAGAGGCTGGGCATGTTCAGCGTGGCCCTCTGCGTCCATGCCGAATGAGATCGAGCCAGCTGCAGCTCGTTCCCTAGTTTCTCTACACTCTGCAACCACGCCCTACGCCTCGTTCTCCAGTCTCTCATGGAAGAATGATGCTCGGCCGGTGGTCGACCACCGGCCGTGCGCCTAAGGGCAAACAGTATCAAGTTACCAACTACCATACATTTCTAATGGATATCGAGTTAGTCGGTTTACATCTGGCCTTCTAGGATGGCGGCGATTGCAGCAGCAGCGGCGGCTATGGCACCTCTACGTTCACCTCATGCTGTACTTCTCTACCAGAACTTGCTGCGAATTCTATAGCTCGTCCTGAACCACTGGCAGGTATTTTTCAGCGAAATCCCCTCAGCTCGCCTCTCCAGGCGGGCGCCCATTCCTCATGGCCATTCATGAGTTATGTGGCGATTTAAAAGCAGGCTCCACTTCACTAATGCTATCCTAAAGGGCATCTGTCACCGTCACTCGAACGGACTTCAGCTCAACGAGTACCAATGTCTGCGATATTCGTTGTTTATGAAGCCTGGCTGAGTAGGAGACATCCATACTTCGCACTTTTTAGCCCTGGTAAAAGAGCTCCCTCCCCTGAAGATGAATGGAGTTAGATTAAGCCGCTGAGATGTCCACATTCTGCCAGAAATCAAGCTCTTTTACTTCCTACTAGGCTAAACCCCGTAGTTTGGAGACGCCGGCCTAATGCAGTACGAATAACAAACTAGCGTCTGTATGCCTGAAACTACCAGGGCACGTAGTACGTTGGTGATTCCAGGCGGGGGGGGGGGTCGTACTTAGTCGCTGGAGAGGGGAAGTTCGTATTCACCTCACCACCTTTGGTGAAAACTGTGTTCGTTTGTTCAGTTCCCCGCTCGACGGCAGCTTTCTGGAAAAAAATGGGGGGTAGGATTTGGGAAAGTTGGAGGTGGGGGATAGAAGGGGGATATCGAGAGGAGGAGGATTCTATAGGAGAAAATTCTGAGAGGGGGTAATAATTTGTAAAAGTTTTCTTCTACAACAGGATGTGCCCGTTGCACTCGTCTACCCAAGCAGTTAATTAAAACTTCCTTGACGGTCTCAGTGATCTGACAAGTGAATTAATGCAGTCCCGTCATGCAAATACTCATTAAAGGAAACACGATCCGTTAGCCCAATAGAGAGCGCTGCACTAGAAGCTCAGGCGCAGGCGCTATAGCCCCACGCTCAGGCAGCATAGCGCGACAATGCTGTAGCCGTCTGTAAGTTATCTGGGCTTGTGATGTTGTGATTATAGTGCTGACAACGCAATCCTGAGCAGGGCACGCCCTGCCTTTGTAAGTCTCCTGCTCTGGTACGACCCCTCTTCCTGATCTCCATCCTACCTACCATCTTCGTGAATTTCTCCAGTCCCACTACTCCCTGGTTTCAGAGTTTTTTTCCAAAAAATCCCCGCTTACCCCCCCCCCACCTCAAAAAAATGCCGTCGAGCTCGAGGAGGGGGATTCGACGTGCCCTGGTCCTGAGATATAGCAGGCCGATTCGCATGCTAGAGACATTTGAGATGAGGTTCGTTTTCTAGTCGACAAGGTCGTCGATTTTACGACAAGAACGGAGTGGTTTCGAAATTTCGCTGTGAATGAGTCACGCAGAAAGTGCACATGAACGAAAGGAGTACTAATTTCTCAGCAACATCCGTGTGGACCTCATCTTCATAGAAAAGGTTTTAAACAGCCGGCAAAATTATTTTCAAAATTCCCAATTTTATTCGCCATGAGGAGGTGCACCGGTAAGTGCACTGCACGGCGAGAGGATGTCGAACGACTGGCCCCGCTCTGATTAAGCCCTCCATCCCTCCGCAGTCGGTTAGCTGATCCCAGGTTTCTTCAGAGAGGAGAAATCGCATTTTTAGAAGGAAACGCGAGCAAGACTTCCAAGGGCACCCTCATTCCTCCGGCGACACCGTCCGCATAGCAATCAGGGCATATCGCGGGTTTGCAGAGAGTTTTTGCTATCGTGACCCTTCCCCCATACTTCTCCTCCCACAAGACCCCCTTCTACAACTAGTCGGTCTCTTATCAAACGTACCCCCAAAACTTGCTATCCAGCGGACAACTTTTAGTTCTGATAAATGACCTGCAAGGAGGCTGCACTGCAGGGCAATCCTTGCCGCTGTGGAAAATTTTTCCAGATTACGACCCTACAGATTCCCTCCTCTGATACGATCCTAACCCCATCTCCATGCTACCTGCCATGTTCCTAAGTTTCCCCTATTTCCTATCGCTTTTCCGAACATTTCCAGAAATTCTACAGTTTTTCCCTAAAAAACTGTCCGGCGGGGAGGGGTGTAGCGCACGCGAAGAAAAAATTTGTGGAAAGTCAACAAACGAAAAATTTACCTCTTAGGGGAAATACGACCCCATCCCTCTATAGAGCAGATATCACCCGCCACAGGGGTCCTTACAGTGCAACGTGTCCTGCAGGGATTTGAAAAAGTTTTGCCGCGCTGCATTTTGAAGGGGAGGGGACACATGGCGCCCATAAAGCTAGAGAAATCAGCGATTAGAACATTTTGTCCCAAACCAAATTCAACCGCACTTCCCTCCAGCGACCGAATTCGACCACCGCTCCCCCCGTTACAGTTTCCAACATAGGATTTACCATCGATAGCAATACTATGCTTGTTTGATTTAACAAGACACTTCAAAATGACTCAAAAAGAATTCGGGAAATCGCTCATTTTCGTTTTTTCCACCTGTCGAATGCTGATTTCATGTGAACATTATGGTCTCACCAGCTCACATTATCGAGGTCAACTGTTCGTAGAAAAACATCTCAAACGATTACGAATGAGACTGACGCAACCAGGGAAAGAAAATATTCCATGACAACTGGAATCGCTTGAGATTCGTGAACTTCGCTTTTACAGTTTCTTACAGTTAAAGCCACAGGTAACCGTAAAATCGGTAAATTTTAATGATGTAAGCACCATTATGAGGCAAAAAGGAACGCGCCTTGCTCTTGAAGAGCACCACGAACAAACTACACCTCGCACAGGGCGGCAAGAAGGGCACTTTTAGAACGTACGACCAGGGCACGCCATCGTTGTGATAATCTCAACGGGGAGTCCTATTTGGTCGTTGTTGGGAAGGGGTTCCTATTTATCTCTGAGAGGAATTTGGGAAAAAATTTTTCGCTTGTTGACTTTTTGCGGTTTTTCCCATTTCTCTGGTATTATATACCCCCCTTAGTTGGTGGCGTCGCCAAACTCACTCCCAAACTCCTGTACAACTACTACTATTTCTGTTAGTTGAAAATAGTGGTTAGTTGCTGATGACCTCCCTCCCTCCCGCCGCTCGACAGCAAAATTTTGGGGAAAAACTAGAAATTTTTCGGGAAATGCCGGAAATGGAAAAAGTGGTAGGAAGTTGGGAAAATCTAGGAAAGTGGTAGGTAGGATGGGGGGGGGGTCGTATCAGAGGATGGAATTAGGGGATCGTATTTTTTAGGAATTTATCACAACCGATGGCGTGCCCTGCGTACGACCCCCCCCCCTCCTCCGCTCAAGGCGACGAGCAAATACGACCCTTTTATGAGAGTCTCGCAACTTTGTGGATTGCGCGTGTGAAACAAGTAAATAAAATCAGCCATTGAAAAAAATTCTCAAGCCAAATACGACCCCGCTCCACCGACCAAGTATGAATCTCCGGGGAGTTACTCAAAGTATGACGTACCCTGGTGGCAAGGTAGATGGGACACGGGAAGGTAAAGCCATTCACCATCGCCATGGCGCTCGATAAGGGTCCAGCATTCGCACTAGCTTGAAGCAACTGCGAAATTGGCAGGATTGGGTCACTCGCGCGGAGGTCCCTGGGGAGTGTCGCTCAGATGGCAGATGACACCAGTCCAGCGGTTAGGACAACGTCACTATGAGCGTTCTAGTACCCCGAGCAGTCGGTTTGAAGGGGTCTGAGGATGCATGGATTGGGGCCAATATTTCGGGTGTAAATGTTCATAATGGCTACTTACTCAATCGCTGGGTATAACAGGTGATTCAGTGGCAAGCTCCAGGAGGCAAAATGTGTTTTTTCACCTCTTCCCGGAATATTTCACCTTAATTATCATTTTAATTATGGAAGGTGCTGAGGCATATAATTCCCATCCTACGACTTACAGAGGTAGGCTGGTA